>CAUYSK010037651.1:0-13010 GCA_963575035.1 Avahi laniger
GCCTCTTCGCTCTTCTGCTCCAGACCTAGCGAGGCTCTCTCCCATGGCCTGACTCAGTTATCCAAGTCACACAGTTTGTCTGCAGTCTGGGAAACCACCCAGGCTGCAAAACTCACTGCTCATGTCAAAACGAAGCCTTTCGTTTTGGTGGGTAGTAGGCTATACCATCTAGGTTTGGGTAAGTACACTCTATGATGTTCACACAATGATAAAATTGCCTAACAACACATTTCTCAGAATGTATCCCCATCATTAAGTGATGAATGATTACATCCAGTTAAAGAGTAGATATTAGTTAATATTTGATTTGGTTAAACATTCATTTAAAGTACACAGAGTAAACCATAAAATAATTGAATAGAAATTTTAACTTGCAAAATAAGGAACAGGAAAATAATTAAATGGAGAAAAAATAAGCAAGGGGGAAATAGTGAGACAAAACTCTCCTAAAAAGTGGTAAAAATGAATCCAAATATATCAACAATTATAATTCATGTATATTCTACTAAAATACTTGAAAGGAGAATATATTACCAAACTAGATATAAAATTCCATTTAAATTATATTTAGAGACACATCTAAAATACATGGATATAAAAAGTTAAAAGAATACACAGATGGCAGCAATCAATAAAGAGTTTGTGTAGTTATATTAATATCAGATAGTCTTTATAGGAAATTACATAGCTGAACATACAAGAGTTATTACGTAAAGATAAACTATTCAGTTCTCAGGAAGACAGAAATTATTCTAAAGTTGTGGGTGCCAAATAATATAGACTCAAATATGTAAAGCAAAAATGAGCAGAACTAAATCATCTCAATAGATTCAGAAAATCATTCACTAAAATTCAGCATTCATTTATGGTCCTATTGGAAATCCTGGAATAGAAGGGAATTTCATTAACTCTGTAAAGAGTACTTCCAAAAAGCCTAAAGCAAGCGTCAGGGTTGCATTCCCTTTAAGATTAGGAATGTGCTAAGGACAACTATATCACAATTTTCATTCAACCTGGAGTAAGAGAAAAAGACACATATAGTACACAAAAATTGTTCCAGAAGAAATTTATCAGTATTTGCCAATGATGTGATTATCTTTGGGAAAAAATCCAGTTAAATCTACAGTTAGAATTAATGAGAAAATTAAGGAAGAATGCTGAATATAAAATTGATATTTAAAATTCAAATACACTTCTCACCAGCAATAGAAAATTAAGATGTAATTTAAAAGTACTTTCAAATTGACAGTAAAAATATAAAATATCAAGGAATATATCCTTAAAAAATATGAATTTGTTTTGGGAAAAAGTTATAATCTTTTTGAAGTGTTAAGAAGATATAAATAAAAAGGAGTGTCATACTTATGAACAGGAATATTGAATATTAAATATGTTAATTATCTTCAAGTAAATACATAGAATGATTCAATGCCGGGTAAAATTTCAGTCAAATTACTGACTTTTTTTTTTTTAAGAGTTCAATCTCTGAAGCCAGACTTCCTAGGTTTCTGGCATAGTTTTTTTTTTTATTTCAGCATATTACGGGAGTACAAATGTTTAGGTTACATATGTTGCTCTTGCCCCACTCGAGTCAGAGCTTCAAGCATGTCCAACCCCCAGACAGTGCACACTACACCCATTAAGTGGGTATACCCATTCCTTCCTCCCCGCTCCCATCTGCCTGACACCCGATGAATGTTATTGCTATATATGCACTTAAAATTACTGACTTATTTTATCAAATTTTTTGGAGGAACATGACAAGCTTATTCTAAGAGGTGACAGAAGAATAAAAGATTCAAGAATAACCAAGATACTCCTGAAAAAAAAAAAAAAGCTGGAGGAAGTGAGGATAGGAAGAGTGGATAGACAAACATTCCAAGGCAATAGAATATTTCCAGATAGAAATTCATATTCATATGGAAATTTAATTCACTACATACCTAGCATTACACAAGGTGTAAAATAAATTGATTTTTCAGTAAATGGTACCTGAATATATATGGAAAAATATTAATCAACTCACACTTTATGCAAAAATCAATTTCCTATGGATTAAAGTTGTATATATGAAAGACATAACTATATAATTTTAGAAAACAATGAATATAGAAAAATATACTTAAACCCTATACTTAAACCTTTATAGATAAACCATAAAGAGAAAACTGACATAAACAACTCCCTTAAAATTAAAATTGCTTATCATTAAAAGACATCATAAATATTGGGGGAAAAACAAAAAGACTGAGATAAAATATGTGCAACACATACAACTGACAATGAATTAGCAATCACGATATGTAAAAATTCCTAAAAATCAATATGAAAAAGACAGCTCCATAGGAAAAAATGGACAAAAACTTAAACCACAAAAGAAAAATAATAAATGACAAGGAAACAAAAATGTGCAACCTTTGTTATCAGGGAAGCACAATTTTAAAAAAAAATCATAATGAGCTATCAATCTGTATTTACCAGATTGGCAAACACTGAAATGTCTCATCATACTAAATGTTGGCAAAGATGCAGATCAAAGGAAACTCTTTGTATACTGCTGTTGGGAATACAATTCAGAGCCAAACTCCAGCTTTTTAGAGCATGCATTTGCTTGTTGGCAACCTCTGGGTCATTTTTTCTAGCACTTCTATGGAACAGGTGGACCCTGGATAAATGCTCTCATCACTGATAATCTGTTCCAGGTGTTGGTAAAAGCCACACAAAAGCATGTTTAATGATGGAGCGGAATATACTATAGAAACGAGTGACAGGAAATGTATTAATTGGGAGACATAATGAATGGTCATTATGAAATATTACTAGCAAGGAGAACTGAAGAATAATAATTTGTCAGTTGCTCTCTAAAGTTTAAACTTCATAAAGGAAAGTGTTTCCAGATGAAATAATAATAATAATAATTGAAAATATTTATTGCACAATTATTAAGTACCAAACAATCTCCTAAATTCTTTTAATTACCTCTAGGCAGATATATTCCTTTATGGAGAAGAGTTAGTGAACTCAAGGAAATACTGTCTTCAACTAATTTCCTTTCATTCTGATTCAATATTCAGTAATGGACTGTATTATTATTCATTAAGCATTCTAGAATGATCTTATAGGAAGGAATAGGTATTCTGAGAAGCTTGTCCAATTTATAGTCATTATTTTCAAACATGTCTCTTTAAAGTGATGATATAAGCCAGTAATTTTTATACTGGTTTACTCCCAAGTATTAATGACTTTTGAGTTACCTCAACAACTTTACCATCTCAGTTTATTGTCACTTATTTGCCATATCAAATTTTCCTTTATCATTTTTTTAACCCAGGAAATAATAACTATAATTTAGAAATCAGTGTGGCATTATGAGAACATAGAATTAAGAGACTGAAGATTCTACCACTTATTAACTATATGAATTTCTGTTTCCTCATCTGAAAAATGAAGATCATAACAATAATATTTCCTTCACAGATTGTTGTTAATGTCAAATGAGCCGATATGCTTTGTGACTTCCAGTACGTTATGCTCGATAGCCATCATCCATGCACATTACTGGGCAGAGGGCCCTTTCCCAAGGTTGCTCAAGTACACCATGAAGACTGCTCTCCCTTGTACAGCTCCTGCGTGTGGGTCATATGGTGGGTTGTTAGTATTAAATAGTTGATTGTGCCAGCGGGGAAACTAATACACGGACAGTAATAGCAACTTACCTACATGAATAGATATACAACCTCAGTTTCCTGGTTCTGGGCTGGGTCATCTAGATCAGTAGTTTCCAAATTAATTAGAGAGATTGTTAAACATAATTTTGTTTTGTTTTGTTTAGGTACCCATCTCCAAAATACCAAATCTCTTCAGTTGGGGCCTGGAAATCTGTCGTTTATATAAAGCCTCCTCAATTTCTAGTTAAGACAAGCATTTTCTCTTGCCCCAGATAAGTTATCTAGGACTGGGGTAAAATTTCACATAAAATCACCCTCAAATGCTGGTGACCCTTGTATGAGAGAGCCATTTGAAGGTGATTATTGAAAGTAATAATCAGTGGGAGGAGGGATGGGGATTATTAAGAGTCATTAAGATCCAAAAAGCTCCAGATTCAAACCGACTTACTTTAATCCCAAGTCTGTTGTTCATCGGTTGTGGGATCTTGGGCTAATGACTCAACCTCATTGAACTCTGAATAGCTTGATGAATCTGCAAAGTGTAAATATTGAAGGAATTGAATGGGATAACATGTAAAGCACGATTCCAGTGACAGATTTAATGGCAGCCCCCAATAAACGAAAACTATTATTATTACCTAAAAAATATACACTTAAACATTTACCTTTACTTCCCCATTTCCTTTTGCTTTGCATGGGGCTTTCTATTTATACTCAAAGTATAAAAGATGAAAATAAAAGATATTATAAAAGAATAAAGTATTATCCAACACAAATTTCCTGTAATATTTCATCCAGAAAAATAAACAGTGCTGAGAGCCTATTTTCTGCGCTCATTTTCAGTACTCAGGACGCAGAATATTCAACTAATTTTCTCAATTATCAGTGTGCTAAAGAGCCATAAAAAATCAGGGCACAGAATTGGAGGCAGGTGTGGAAACTGCCCCACCTGCCATCCACAATTATGCCACAGACTGAGTCCAGATGTCAGTAGGATTGTGTAGAAATCAAGGCAGTCACTGAGTGAGCTGGCTATTATGCAGATGCCAGCACAACACTGGCCTGGATTTAGTTAGTTTTAGACATCCTATCACTCCAATGACAAGGATATCTTGCGCAGATCGGGAGAGGAGGGTTTGAAGGCAACATGGAGTGGAGTATTAAAAGAGACTATGTGAAACAAGCTACTTAAAAATTCACAAGAAATAGAGATGAACAGAAATAGGAAAGAAAGAAATGAGTGTGGTACAAGAATAGCAGCAGAAACTTTCACGGAAATGTTATTTGAGGGAGGAGTGGTCAATGAACCTCCACTTTCTGAGCGATCACCATGTGGACAGACTCAGGCTTGTGTGCAATGCAGTGGAGCAGAGGGTGGGCTCTGGGGCCACACTGCCTTGGGCTGGATTCTGGTTCCTTTACTCGTGAGCTATGTGATCTTGGGCAAGATACTTTTCTCTCTGTGCCTCAGCTTCTCATCTGTAAAAGGAAGGTGATAAATTTTAGTGCCCCTTCATCAAAGAGTTTTTACATACATTAAATCAGTTAGTATAAATATTGTGTTCTTAGTAAGATAAACAAGAAGTGTTAGTGATTTTATGATGTGTATATAAATAAGAAGTTTGTGCATATAAAGGAGCATACCAATTTTAATTATGTCCATATAACTATTTAAAATATATGAAACTTTAATTATATGTATAAAGTGTATATATATATATATATGAACACCCTGTTTGCACTTTTGTAACTTTAAAATTTTCTTTTCTCTGTAAAGTGGCCTCAACCAGATCTTCTTTACTCTGATTATTTCACTCCTAGCCCCAAGCACAAGACTGGGAGAAACATCATTGTGTTCTCCAACAGGGAAAGGCCAAGAACATAGCCTCTGAGAGGATTATGTCACATAAACATTCAGTACACAGTAAGCACTTAGGAAGTGAGAGGCTCTGGATGGATCACTTCCTGTTTGCATCCAGGAGTATGTAAACCCTGTGTGAGTCACTTAGTCAACAAACAGTCATTTTCCATGTACTGGGCTCATTAACTGGTTCAGGGGTTATAAGATCAAATGAGACATGGTCTGTAACCTCGAAGAATTGGCAGTGTAGTTTGGGAGATACACTTATAAACCAATGGTCACAGGGCAGTGTGCTGGTAATAATCAAAGCATGCCAGAGCATTAAGGGAACCCCATAGACGAACATTTAAATTATGCCAGAAAGTGGGGGAAGGCTTCTCAATGTGGGTAGTCTTGAGCTGAGTTTAAAATAAAGAGTAGAAAAAATAAATAAATAAAATAAAATAAAGAGTAGGAGTTAGCTAGAAAAAGGAAAGAACCAGAAGATTGACTTGGACAATGAAAGGGCCCATTAACAATGTGCTACAAATCTTTACTGCTGGATCAAAAGAGTTGTAGAGATAAGGCCGGAAAGCTAGACAGATTTCAAAATCATAAAGAGTCTTGAATACGAGCCTATAGAGTTGAGAGCATTGCAAATTTTAAGCAAGCAGTAGATCAAATGTGCATCTAAGAACAGACTGGTAGTTACATGATGTGAATTAGTGGATATCAGACTGGAGAGGCCAGTAGGAAGGCTAAGACAGTAACCGAGGCCATGCACCACAAGAGCCTGGATAAAGAGATATCATGCTGGTAGAGAGACAGGAATGGGTTTTGAGAGTTTCATCTAGAGGAATTCTGCAGATTCGATGACATCTGAGTGTGTGAAATGAGTCAGAAGGAGGAACTGGGGATGATTCTGTGGTTTCTAGTTGGGGTGACTCCATGTAAGGTCAGGTCATCACCAAGGTAGGAAATAGAGGAGAAGGAACAACATTTGATCTGGAATTTGCAAACAGTCCTTAACAGATGGGCTTTCTAACACCCCAAAAGCATGAAAATATTACCTAGAAGGCACTGGGTAGCAAAAATACTAAGACCGACAGAGGAGAAACGTGAAGAAGAAGAAGACAGATCTTACAGGTATGGTGGTGAGAGAAAAAAAGAGCATGTCTTGTCTTGAATGTAACTTAACTAGAAATTTGTTTCCCACAGTTTGTTGTTATTGAGGAGATGTCTCAGGAATATACTGTCCTGGGAGAAGATAGCTACAGAAAGATCAAATGGATTAGTGGAATAATTTAAGAATTTTACAAATAATACTTGAAAAAATCAACGAAACTCTTGTTTTACTTTTTTCAGAAGCATTGACCTCAAAGTCAACCCTGCAGAGTCACCCTCAAGAGGTCACCACTCACTAATTCCCACGATCTAACTCACTACTAACTTGTGCGGGGAGGCAGGAGCAACGTGACCAGGACCGTGTGCTAAGTGCCTGTTTCCAGCAAGGGTCCTGTCTGCGTGTCATTCCTACAGTGGCTGCATGACTCAGATTCCCATACAATGCCTCCCAAGCAGCGATATACTTAAACCAAAGGAGAGGTGAGGTCTTCTTTTATCCTTTATTCCTTCTTCCTTCTGGTATATATATAAAAAAAAGTCACTCTGTGAAAGCTTTAGGATCTGGCAAATTTAGAGAAAGAAAAGTGATTCTTAGAGAGGAGCCTGACTTTTGTATCTATTCCTTGTTTCCAAAACTCACTTTACACTAGTCTTGCGGAGACCTGCCACCTGCCCCAGCTCAGAACGTGGAGAAACCCAGTAGTAGCAAGGTGCTCTAGGATGGGCACAGTCAACTTACGACATGAGGACTGATGAGTTCTTGGCATTTGTCCTTCCCCACCACGTGTATCTTCATTTCCTTTTCTTCCTCTCTATCATTCATGTTATTTTCTTCTACATTTTCTTTCATGTCTTTTTCTTCTCACCTTCCTGTCTTTTGTCTACTGTTTTTATCTTTTAACTTCTCCTCTCCATTTTCATTTCTTCCTGTTATTCTTCTCTTGTTTGCTTTGGTTCCTTCTTCTTATTGATCTATTTTTCCTGCTTCCTTGACTAAAGTAATTACATATGTAGACTCTGGAGGCAGATTCTGAGTTTGACCCAAACTCTACCACTTCTTTGATATATGATCTTGGATAAAGTTTTGAACTCTCCTATATAAAAATTTCCCCATCTACAATGGAGAGATACTGATACTACCTACTTTAGAGTTTTGTTCTATGGGTTCATAAGATAATATAAAGCACTCAGCATAGGCATGACATAAATGTTAAGATGTTACTATTAAATTTTAAGTCTCTTTTGGAAACCCAGTTCTCTATCTAGGCATAGTTTACCTCCATTTGTGTACCTTAGAAATAGAATAATCCCCAATCCCAGCTCTACCAGTAATCTCTTTTCATGTAAAATCTAAAAAATTGGATTCTAATTCTAAATAAATCCTAAGTCATTTCACCCAAATTTTCCTCTATTCAATATCACAAAAAGAACAAAATCAAGTATTTTCCTTTCCCATGTAATATTTCCGTGTGACATCTAGATGTTAAAGAAACAAAGCAATGCATATTAAAACAACAGGTAATTTAGTTGTTGGTCATCTTGTGTGTTAATGATCTAAACAGATTCATGTTTTGAATTCAGCCTCTGAATTAAATGAATGGAGCTCTTTAGGTTTTTTTGTTTGTTTGTTTGTTTTTTGACAGAGTCTTGCTCTGTCACCCTGGGTAGAGTGCAGTGTTATCACAGCTCACAGCAACCTCAGACTCCTGGGCTCAAGTGATCCTCTTGCCTCAGCCCTGAGTAGCTGGGACTACAGGCATGCACCATGATGCCTGGCTAATTTTTCTATTTTTAGTAAAGACGATGTCTCACTCTTGCTCAGGCTGATCTCAAACTCCTGAGCTCAAGCGATCCTCCTGCCTCAGCCTCCCAGAGTGCTAGGATTATAGGTATGAGCCACTGTGCCCAGCCACAACTATTTAGACTTTATTTGCTTTTGAGTCTGGCTAGTCACATCAGCCGATTTGCCTGACTGGCTTTGCTCTGATGATTTTTTTTTTTGTCCATATGTTTGGTTTGGGCTGATGAGTAGTTGATTTTCCCTTGAAGGTACTTCTTTTTTATTTCTTTTCTTTCCTCTTTCCTCTTTTCTCCTCTTTCATTCTTCTATCATCTCGTTTCCAACTTAAAAAATCTAAGCATTATTAACATGGAGTGCCAGAACACAGCCCGAGGCAGACACCTTGGCAAGTCACTTCTCTGTGCCTCGGTTTCCTCATCTCTAAAAATTTGCAGCAGAAATGCTCATTATTGGTGACTATATCTTTGAATTATTGTGAAATTAAGTGTGTTATTTATATAAAGTGCTTAGGCCAGGACCTGGCACATAGCAAACAATTGCAAGTGTTTTTGAAAAGATAGCCCTTGATATTTATCACCTTCAGAAGAAGAGTCAACACATACTCTTTATTTCCTTAATAGCCAACTATAAAGAAGAAGGAAAGGAGGTAGAGACTGGAGAAAAGAATACTGTTCACACTTGCTGATAGCAGGAAGTTTGAATTACCCTGTAACCCTTTGAAGCTGCTATGATATACGGGGAGCGGCAACTGCGTACTGTCTCTGATAGTGTGATATATCTACAGTGTAAGAATGGAATTATAGTTTTGTGTGTTTGGAGAGTTTGTGAGTTGTTTGTGTTTGTAAAAATGTGAGAAATTTAGATTCCTTTGTATAGTTTTCTCAGGAGATGGTCAGTAGTGTCCACCAGATCTTTTAAAAATCTGTTATTCAAAAATGTTTAAGATCCTCTGTCCCTAGTACCTTGTAAGCATGACTTTTACAATGAGAAAGAAAGATCAGGAAATGGCGTTCTCGTGACATAACAGACACAGTGCCAGTGACTGCGGATGTGAATGTTCTGTGACTTGTCTTCCAGGGAAGAGAATCAGCAAAAGAGAGGGAAGGGTTTTGAACACTTTGGGCACCCCAGACATCTATACCTCCTTCCAACCCCTACATTCCCGCTGTTCCATCTTTTCTCAATCCGGCGAGTAACTGGAGGTAGAAGAAGACCTGCTGTGGAAGGTGAACCGGATCCCTTGAAAACCTATGGAGAACCTGCAAACAAACCACTAACTCTGTTTAGCAAAATCTCTGAAGCCAAAACTGACTTGGTTTTGTGACTAGAGGGAGGCAGAACAGTGGCAGGAACAGAAGAATATACAGTATTCAGTTTCTGCTTTCTTTTCTAGAGTTATTTGATATGGGAAGAATAAAAGACTCCATATGAGTCATTTTCTAAAGTCATCCTACACACTGATGTTTCTTATAACACGACTCTGTGGATTATTAATGTGTTTCCAAGCAGATAGTTCTGTATGAAGCGTTTATTTACCCTTATTATTAAGATGCGCGTGTTTCACTGGAAGCATCAGCTCTGAGGCCTATATAGAAAGCATATGATAGAAACAGGCATGCATATGGAAGGTGTATTCTGTCCATGGACCATGTGCAGGTAAGCTTACCATATCAAATGGTGATGAAATAACAGGAAAATACATTGAAAAACACACTCAAAATGTATTACATAAAATAATTTACTTCTCATTCAGAATGACTTTCCAGACCTATTTGTGAGACAGCAGTCTGTGAGTACAGGTATAATCTGAAAGTGATGACAATTATAAGAGGGCAAGACCAATAAAGTTTCACACTGAAGTCGACTAGAGACAAAATCGTGGAACTGTGTGCAACGGAAGGGGACACCGTTGAGGAACTCCAGGGATATTAAGAGCAAGACTGTCAGAGAGACAAGAAAGGTACAATCAGCAAACCTACGTCTTTAATACAATGAGACTTATACACACACTCTGGTGTCTTCATTTTGCAGGCCAGTGCATTGGCTTAAAAGCCACAAGGGTGCTCACACATGTAATTTATACTGGAGCAACAGATGTAGCCTGCGTGTGTGTGTGTGTGTGTGTGTGTGTGTGTGTGTCTGTGCGTGCGCGTGTGCATGCATTTTCAAAGGCAGTAGTTTTAGAAGAATGAGAAGAAAATTACTTCCTGGGCATTCATTAATAATTCAGGTGATATCCTGCACCTCCATTTATAAAACAATATAATAATAAAAACATTGTACAAAACATCATAAATAACATAAATGCGAAATTTTCAAGTATTTCGTGTGCCTTGAAAAGTTCCAAATAGTAGTCAGTAGTTTTAACACTAGGTATCCTTTTTCTTTTTTTTCAACCTTTCTTTTCCCTCTCATTTAGTCTCAGAGTCTAGAAAAAAAATGCCTTAAGTTTTGGTTAGTCCTGATGTTTGGGATGAAATTAACAAGATTCTTCTACCTTGGAAGAGAAAACTCACAGGGGCTTTTCAAGTTTGTGAAAACTTGTTTCCCCCTTATAAAATGTAATCTTTCCCCTGCTGCTGGTTTATAAATAAAGGAATATAGCCTAGAGCCATTTCAGGGGGGAAAAAAAAACAACCAACCAACCACCATGAACTAAGGAGCCTCATCTGATGGCTAAGTTTCTCGGAGAAAAAAAAAAGCAAGAAGAGCACCTTGATCAGGAGAAGAAAAAAGGATAGAGAATAAGAATAGTAGCCTTTAAATTCTGTTCCCTTGCTCAGCTAACAACTTATGGTAGGTATAGCTGGCAAGGCCTTAATTGCATTTTTTCATTCAGCTGAAGCATCCCGTCTCCCAGCTCTATACCAACCCAGCTGCTAACAAGCATGACCTGAGCACCCAGGCAAAGAAGGGAAGGGCAGCAGCTTAGGAACTCAAAAGTGCTGGTAGTGATAACCAGCCCAACAAAGCTCTGTGTCTTTATGATATTTGCTCCTTAGAATAGTACTCAAGGTGGAGGCTGTCAGTGGTTAAATTAAGCATGAAGTCCCTTGGATGCCTCTCCAGCAAGACCCATGGAGTTTTACAGACTCAGCTTTCTACAGCTTAGCATTTCTTTCTTAGCCTGCATGGCAGTTAGTTCAGTTTGCCCTGTTCAAATGCAGTATGAAAGACCAGAGATCGGAACATACATGTACATAAACACATGCACTCTAGTTATGAGCACCTAGGGTCTTTCCCATGTACTCTTGCATCTTACACTCACACACACGTATACACAAACATCAATATGTATATACACACAGAATGCATGTATGTGTAAATGTATATATAAAATATATACATACACACACAAATGTACTAATAATAGGTCAACCTCCTCTAAACGTCTAGAGTCTGGAGAAAGTGCTGGCTCACAGAATCCACGTGCATGTGGATGTCACATGAAATGTACTAATCAACCAACCTGAGGTCAAACTGTTGGGAGGAGAGAATTGCCAGCAATCTTTGAAAATCCAGACCCACAAGGCCATTATTTAGAAACTTGCTCACATGGCACCCTAAAAGAAACTTGGGAAAATTGGACTAGAATGGGGTCCCACCCTGATGAACACTCAAACACCAAAACTACATCTAGTTTATACATGGCAGTGACTCACACATGGCAGGCAGCATGAATATTAGGCTACAATGTGGATAAAGCACTGGAGCTTAATACAGATCAATATTTGGCCTCGGGTTTCCCAGAGCATAGAGTCTTGGCAGTTTAGCCCCCTGCCTCCCAGTGAGAATTATGCACACTGCGGGACCAGGGAGGCACAGTCTGCAGAACTCTTGGCTCCTTTTTGCTTCTCTGACCCACAGCTGGAAGGGTTGGCCAGGTCAAGATAGAATCGTGACTTGAGGAAGCGGCGGTATGAATCCTTCTCCATTAGGTTGAAAATCTTCTTCTGTGCTTCATCGAAGCAGGTTATTGTGGGCTCCAGCATGTTCCTGCTTGTCTCCTCCCTGGTACAGGAGTCCAGGTTCACCTGAGGGGCAAAGGCCAAGGCTCCATTAGACCATCACCGTGTTGAGGATGGGGGTCCACGCACTTTGCAGTGAACAACAACAGACTGTGCACCCTCAAATATCCCAGAAGTGACAAAAAAGGGACCAGAAAAGGACATTTGGCTCCATCCTGGTACCTATGAGAGAGTTTAAAAGGTTGATTCTGCTTCAGGGTGGGTAGAGCAATATCTTTGTTCTTTCTCGTCAATTTGGGAGTTTAATCAGAAAAATTCATTGAGGGAGTTTATGTAAGTCAACTGAATGAAAGAGCTTTTTTAAAAAAAATTGATTTATTATGGCCGGGCGCTGTGGCTCACGTCTGTAATCCCAGCACTCTGGGAGGCTGAGGCGGGTGGATCCTTTGAGCTCAGGAAGGAGTTTGAGACCAGCCTGAGCAAGAGCAAGACCCCGTCTCTACCAAAAATACAAAGAAATTAATTGGACAGCTAAAAATATATAGAAAAAATTAGCCAGGCATGGTGGCACATGTCTGTAGTCCCAGCTGCTTGGGAGGCTGAGGCAG
>CAUYSK010037652.1:0-57997 GCA_963575035.1 Avahi laniger
TTAATTTCTTTCTATTTTTGGTAGAGATGGGGTCTCGCTCTTGCTCAGGCTGGTCTCGAACTCCTGAGCTCAGAACGATCCGCCCACCTCGGCCTCCCAGAGTGCTAGGATTACAGGCGTGAGCCACCGCGCCCGGCAAGAGAGTACATCTTTAAAGCTGGAGAATAGCCTTCTTTGACTCCTTACTCTGAATCCTGAGTACACTGGGATGGGGATTGGGCCCCCAGAGCTTCTGGCAGCCCACCCCTATAGTTTTGCTGGGTACAGGACATGCCACAGTTCTCACAATTTGGCATCTCATGCCTGCACCTCTCCCAGGCTAGAGTTTCATGCTAGCAGGTCTGCAGTTCTGGGGTCTCTGTAGCAGTTCCACTAGGACATTCCACTTAATGGGGGTTTGTCTGTGGTGGCTCTTTGCCTGCAACAAGTTTCTGCCTGGGCGTCCAGGCTATGCAGTACATCGTTTGAAATCTAGGTGGAGGCCAGCCGCCATGGCCCCTCGGCTTGTACACTCCTGAGCTTCTGCAGGCAGCACCACATGGACACTGCCAAGGTTTACAGCTTGTACCTTTCGGAGGCAGTGGGCTGAGCCACGCCTGGGCCTGCTTGAGCCACTGCTGGGGCAGCAGAGGAGCACTGTGCTGGAATGCAGGGAGCCAAGTCCTGGGGCCACGGGTGCCAAATGCTGAGGTTCCTTGGTCATCTTTGAAAACCTTGTCCTCAAGTCCCTGCTCTGGGCCTGTGATGGGAGATCACAGGTCAAAGATCTCTGAAAAGCCTTCCAGAGCTTGATGAATAGCACCTGGCTCTGTTATAGCCATACTAACCTGTTTAGCAAAGGGTTGCTTTGGCCACACCCTCGGTTTGATCTCCTAAACACTCCTTTCTACTCTTTATACAGTGAGGCTGCAAATTTCTCAAATCTTTTCATTCTGTTTCCCTTTTAATTATAATTTCAGTGTATAGGTGATTTCTCTATGCTCACATCTTATTCTTTCTTACACTGTTCTACCTTCCAGAAATCCCTTGAGCATGGACATAATTCAGCCAAGTTCTTTGCCACCTTGTGACAAGGACGGCCCTTACTCCGGTGTCCAATACCTTGTTCCTCATTTCCTTCTGAGCCCTCACCGGAATTGCCCTTAATGTTCTCTCTTCAAGAAAATCTAGGCTTTTGCTAGCTTGCCCCTCCAAATTCTTCCAGGCTCTACCCATTACCCAGTTCCAAAGCCACTTCCACATTTTCAGCTATTTGTTATTACAGCAGCCCCACTTCTTAGTACCAATTTTCTGTCTTAGTACATTTTGTGGTGTTATGACAGAATACCATAGACTGGATAATTTATAAAGAAAATAAACTTATTTCTTACAGTTCTGTAGGCTGGCAAGTCCAATATTAATTAAGTTGCTAGCTGGCGAGGGCCTTCTTACTGCATCATCCCATGGTAGAGGGCAGAAGGGCAAGACAGCAAGTTCATGGGAGAACTTGAACTTGCAGTCTGAAGCCTTTTTATAATCAGCATTAATCCATTTATGAGGGTGGAACCCACTTGACCTAAATATCTCCTGTTGGGCCCCACCTCCCAGCACTGTTGCATCGAAGATTAAATTTGCAACACATACTTTTTGAAAGACCCATTCTAACCATAGCAGTGTGTGTGCTGGAAAGAGCAAAAACTTCGGGATCCAACGTTATAACCTTACCAGGTTCATTGCCTGCTGCTTAAGAGGAAGCCAATACACTGAGACAGCAGGCTTTATAACCGAGAAAGAGTTTAATATCACAGGCGCCATGCAAGGAGAGAGGAGGAAGTTCTCAAATCCAGCTCCCCTGGAATTTGACAGAAAGGGCTTTTGAAGATAGTTTGGTGGACAAGGGACTAGGCAATTGGGTCTGCTGATTGGTTGCATTCGGGGTGGAATCGTAGGAGTGTAGAAATTGTCTTCTTGTACTGAGTCAGTTCCTGGGTGGGTTTGGCAAGATTGAGTCAGTTCCTTGGTATAGACGGCTGATATGGGTGGGTCAGCTATCTACCAGAATGCAGGACCTGGAAGATCTTTCAGAAACTGTCCTTGGATTTCACAAGGGTGATGTAATCTGTGGGAGCAATGAAGAAAGCTAAGACTCTTTACGACCATCAGCCGTATGACTCCTGAGTAGTAAGCAATTATAGGACAGCAATGGCTGTCCTATAGGGAGCAATGGCTGGTTATATATATTTCTCCTACCACGGTTGCCACCTTGTAGCCCCTTATTAATTTTATAAAGGGTTGTTTCACAATAATTTGAATTTAGCTACATATTGGGCAAGTCATGATATTTCCATAAGCTTTGGTTTCTTATTAATAAACACTAAAACTGACATACTAATATTTAATTTAGAAGATTATTTTGGGAAATTTGAGATACCACATGTAAGGACATGGTACACTGCTGAGAACTTAGTGCATAAAATAATAGTTATGATTATCATTTTGTTGTCTTATTAAGAGAGTCAAGAATGTGTCGCAGAAAAACTCACTTAGTTCAAGACCTCAGTTCTGCCCATTACGTTTTATGGAATCTCAGACCAGTCCTTTTTTTCCTTTGTGCTTCTTTGTTTTTTGTTTTTGTTTTTGTTCTTTTAACCTGCAACGTAAATGCAGTAACACAATCCAAGTCTTCAGTTAGTTGCTGTGATTAAATAAGAGAATACAGGTAAAAACGTATAGCATAGTTAGGCACATAGGCTGCTCAATAAATGTATTTGAATCTAAATTTAAAGTATATACCTCATCCACATTTTAAGTATTAGTGTCTTTTTACATCCACAGACATGACAGCCTTGAGTTAGATATGTTTCTGATTTTATATTTTTCAAATAATTTGGTCTAAAAGAAGTTATTCATTTTTCTGTAGTATATACTAAAAGTCAGGTACTTGAAAAAACTGGCTCTGTATATGAGCCTTATATCTTTATGCTAGTTAATAAAGAGGCCAGGAATGTTCTGCAGGTTTCAGAAATCTGGCTGCTGTTTCTTTAACTCTGAAACTTAGACAGAAGACTTCTGTTTCTTTATGAGCACACTACAGTGAATATTTTGTCTAGCTGCAGGGGAAAAGCTTTGTCATGGACTTTGCAGACAATAGCCTTAAAAGTAAAATGGTCTGCTTTTGGTGCCTGGAGGTTCAGGGGCCTATTGTTAGTGCACAATGGATTTCTATTGCTGCATTCCTGCTTTGCAAAGGTTTGTTAGCTTTTAATGACTGACAGTACTCTACTGCAAATACCATATTGGCTATGCCCTGTTTACATGCTACTCAAGAATTTTTGTAGAGTGCTGGAAAAAAGAAACAGTGGTGTTTGTTTGACCTACTCTGATAAGGTTGAAGAAATAATTTCACTCACAAAGTATTTACTGGGAATGTAGAAACATTAGAAATCCTTGCAGAAGTATTTTAAAGGTACTTTTAAAACCTCAATGAATAGAAATATTGATTGCAGTATGAATATATTTACTGTGTTTTATCACCTATAGAATTGCCATTTCTATTTTTGAAATAATATGATAGAGAAATAGGGATATTTTAAGAAAAAGTAGAAATAAATTCTTCAGAATCTTTTTTTCCTTAAATGAGAAAAATAGAGATATGTATTCTGTTAAAAAGGAAAAACTGCATTCCACACATTCCATAGGTGATTTTGCACGTAATTGTGGTATGTGTATATGTATTTGCACCATACCTATAGACTGTGTAAAGGAGTAATCATTCAGAGCTTTTCACCATTTTATTGTCCACAAGTTTTTGACATTTGAGAAGACTTCCATGTTGTCACATTTTTTTCAAGGAAAATTACACCACCGCTTTATTAAAAATTCCACCAGAAGCTTTGTGACTCTGATAGCTGATGGCTGTAAGATGGGCCACTGTAAAAAGTAAATAGCGTTAGCTAAAGATGATGATGAAGACTCCTTAAAATGTGTTTTACTGTGGGGAAAATTAACTAGTTTCTAATAATCTTATGGTCTCTAGGCCAGACACTCCCTTTGATAAGTTAACATGTACTCCCCGTTATGCGCCCGGTGGGGGGTAAGCAAATGCCTGAACACAAATACACATCAACACCAATGTAGAGAATGGCAGTGTATGTCTTCGATCCAGATAGTAAGTGTGGGTGTTGTTATTTAGATGGAGCATACTGGGACACTTATCTTTCAGTACATTCCATTTTTTAACTGAAGGCAGTGCTAATCAAGGGATTGAAAGCCATTGTAATTGTGTACCCATCTAAATGCTGACAAGAATATACAGTTATATTGTTTGAAACTGAGTTTAATGTTTGGAAGTTTTTATTAGCATTTATATTTACTTATACATTAAAATTCAACACAGCAGGAAAAGTCAAAAACCATGTGATATATAGAAACAAATACCTGACTAAACCATAACCTTATTCTCTAAAATGAGTGTGCCCTGTCAAATACAGGGCATTTTAAAAGAGTATGATACAAATCTGAAATAAGCAAATGATAGATTTCCATTGTAGACATTACTCACTTCTGTAGATTTTGAAATCTTTTTAAAGCTTCTTTTATACCAACTTTTTTTTTTCAGTGTTCGAAATACTGGCAAATCTTGCCACAGTGTGCTTACCACCACACGATGTTAAACACATATTATAAAGTGGATGTAATTGTAAACACACAGAGGGATATAATTACATGTAGCAGATTTAAGAGCTAATTCTTTGCTTTTTTTTTTTACTCTGCATTTTATCAACATAATTATTTTTTGACTGCAGACTAACACCCTGAAATTGACAAGCATCCATTATAGCAAGAGTTTGTTCACCAAATTGAAAAACAATGAACTGCAGGTTTATATTAAAGGAGCTTAGGATATTTCACCCCAAAATATGACTCCGTGGTATTTTGCATTAAGGCCCTTCCAAATAAAAAGGCATTGCGAGGGGCTTTCACTCTCTCTGCATAAACCAGCCTGACCTGATCAAAAGATCAAAGGGGCAATTGACTCTTCCCTACCTCTACCTGTTATTTCAGTATATTGCCAGAAAACAAAACAAAACAACAACAACAAAAGATCAAGAATGCAACCAGACCTGGCCCAAATCATTTAAATATAATGCCTGTCCCTCAGGTTAATTTAATTTGCAATGACAATCATTTACAAGTCAATCTGTTTCCCCCATCCATTTGTCCTCCCTAGCACCATTTGTCACCTCTAAACAGAATTACCTGTATTCCTTATTTCCCAACCCCTCTATAAAAATATCTGGATCCCAGTGGGATATTGGTTAATCGCTTTGTGATTCTCCCCCTGTGCATGGTAAATAAGCCTTTCTTTTATTAATCTGCCTTAATTGTGAATCGATCTTTCAGCGAACTTTTAGGGGAAAGGGCAAGTTTCCCCTCACCCCTGCAATGTATCCATTGTCATAAAGAATTAGTATAGCTTTGTTCTGCAAAAGGAAAAAGCTAATGATTTTGAAATGGCAGGTGACAAAACATTCTTTTTTTCTGCCCCCGTTATCAGTTTTTGGATGAAGCCATTATGAACTGGGGCTGGAATAGAGATGGCCTTATTTTTAGCAGAGAGACTTTTAATGAGCTCTATTGTAAAGATAGTCATGTTGATTTGCTTACATTTTTTTTTTTCTTTGCTTAGAAACCCCCAGTATTGAAAAGCTACTCTCAAAGGACTGGAAAGACAAGCTTCTTGCAATGGGATCAGGGAACTTTGGCGAAATAAAAGGTAATGTGTACGTGATTATTTTTGATCCAAATTGTACCAAAATGAAGTTGGTATTTAGGAACATTAATGGTGATAATGTACTTCTGCTCCCAACTCATCCTGCTTCAAGCATTCTCTATGTTTGGTATTTCTTCTTTCTATATGTACCAGGGTTTTTATTTTCTCTCTTTGTGCCTTATCGGATAAACGATTTGTTATTTTTAACAGAATTACCCCACTATGTCTTTAACAGGCTTTGGTTTTCATCTTTCATTTAATTTAAATAATTTATTTCATAAGTAGGAATGAACCTATAGCAAAGTTAAAAATTGCATCTTTATAAGATGATTTTATATATTCTCCATATTGGAAATATGCAGGTATATAATCTACATTTAAAACCAGAAATGATGAAATGAAGAAAGCATAAAAAAGGTTGTTTTGTACCAGTAAGGGCAATGTTTTCTCTTTGTTTGAATCAGCTATTACATCCAACTAAGAAAAATTCTGTATAAAGTACAGAAAATACTGAATATTCATATCTGAATAAACTGCTACTAATAACAAGGGAAAAAGATTTAATTTCCTGATATAAAAATATAAGCAAATGATTGTTTTAATTAAAAATGTGTTTTCTCAAAACACGGTGAGTTTTCAGAAAACCCAAATCTATGGTTTTCTACGTGTGGCCATTAGGACACTTAGGATTCTGAGTCTGGGTTCTAAGGTGGGATTAATTTTGAGAAACTCAAGATACTTTGTCATCAATATTAAAATATTGAGTTATTAATATATATTATTGTGTATACTTTTGGTAGGGGCTGAATATGTATTTAAACATCACCAGATTTATATTAACATACATGTATAAATATGCGTATAAGTAACTTTTTCGCACGTGCGTGTCTGTGCGAGAGTTCTCCCAGTGAGAGAGGCAGCTGACTCTCTTGTCTCTACTCCATCATTGTGTCCTGGAGAAAGGCAAAGTATCAATCTTATCAAATGTTAGGCCAGCATAACATTAACATCTGGATACTCAGAAACGTCCAGAAAATGTTTGACGGAATATTTCATTTTTCATGCAGATAATTTGAAATTACATATATTCAGGCTATGATTAATTCTGAATGGGTGACGAGAGAATGAATGAGTGCTAATCAACAAATTTGGTAAGGAAAATCTATAATGGAATCAGAGGAATAATTAATGCGCCTTAAAGAGCTTAAAGACAAAGTTTAAGGAGAACTGAGAAGTTTCATCTTCAGAGACAGTAGGTGCTTTATATTATTTTGATGGATTTTAACCCATTTGCACCTGAGGCATAGGAGGCATTCTCCAAGGTTCTTTACCACTCACCTAGGTAATAACTGAGAGTAGAGCGGAAAAGGCTGCCTTTTCCAAGCCTGTGATCTCATTCCATTGGAAGGCAAATATTGTTTCCCCTCCCTTGTTTTCCTTCACAAGTCAAACCTAAAAGCAGCAACAGCAGTGATAACAAGCTCAGAGGAAAGCTCAGCTGTCCTTTCAGGCTTGCCTGGGGGGTTAGTTTAGGAAGCTACAGTACAATCACAAAAGAAGTTTCTGTCTTTAATTTTGAGTTTTTCAAGCTTCACATTCAGAGCACAAGTTTGGTTACTGTCCTCTGGTTCTGTTCAAAAAGCTGTTTTCTGATGCACTTTAAAAGCATCTGTAGGTCTTTCTTCTGTTCGGGGACATGGTTATTAGGTGCTCAGCTCAGGTTTGGCAGTAAACTGGAAAAATAGCGCTGGGTTACTTTTCCTTCTGACTGCCCATGACAGTTGCAATTACTATCCATTGTTCTTAGGTGGCTAGAAAGTGGAGAATATACAATAGTGTATTGCCCTCTGGGTGTGAATGAATTTGACTTAAAGGTTCCTGGGGGGTCAGGCACGAAGATTATGTAGTGCCCAGGAATGTAGTTTTCATGCCACTTCAGAAGTTAGACAGGAACAATGGTTTAGTTGTTTGGGCAGCTACTTTTTTGAGGCAAGTAAAGGTGTAAGTCTTTGGTACTCAAACAGTGTTTTTTCTTGGGGAGAGAAGGATAAGTCTGGGCTTTTTTTAAAATCTGAAAATATTGATTTATTGCATTATTAGATGATTCATTAATAATAATTCAAGATAATGACTTTGAAGAGAACCTTTGAGTATGTTAGGATGTTTAGAGTATTTACAGGATCTTACTGTGGATTGAAACTTTTCTCCTCCATTTACAGTGGTCAGTTTTCATTTAAATTTTAATTAGTTCCGGAAATGTGTGAATGAGTGAGAGTGTGTGTGTGTGTGTGTGTGTGTGTGTGTGTGTGTATGTATGTGTTATGTGTGTGCACTCGCAACTTCTTTTGAATACTTTAGACTCTAGCTAAGTGAGAACTGAGCTCAATTCTTAAATGCTGGTTTTAAGTTGCTATCAGTGAATTACTTTCAGGGCATTTGGACAAATAATTAGAATCACAGCTTGGAAAAGTTTAGAGAAGTGTTTCTTGCTATAAATGTTGTACAAGTAAAAATGACAAACTTTTTTAAATAGGAGACATAAATAGCATTTGATTTGGATAATTTGGCGATCAATAAATAGTTGTCATACTCACTTAAAGTCAATCTCATTTGTCAAGAAACAAAGTGAGTTAGTAAAGGTCACCCTCTTCTAAGAACATAAAATTATTTTTCATGTTAGATGATTTTACCTGTTAGAATTTATACTATATTTTATGCTCTGGTACTTTGGAAATGTGAAGTAATTAGGTTTTAAAGTTACATGAGAGACAATCCTCTAACAAACACATTAAAAGGACACTAGATCTGGTTTTGCAGAACAAAACAGTTTGATTAAAAATCTCTGCCAGCAGCTGTCAGTGTGTGCTATAAACTGATTAGCTGCCTGACGGAATTATTTGTTTCTGCTTTCTAATCAGCTCTATAGTGTAACTGGCTAGTTTACAGAGTCTTTTGCCCTTATCCATAGGAGAAGCCCTGAGTAACAGTGGTGTGAACGGTGAGGAAATATCTTTTGTAGTCTCATAGTTATTGAGAAGAGGGGAAAACAGTGCTTGCACTCCAGTTAGCAACGAATAGTGTCACACACTGTTTCTGCTGGCTTGAAATTCCATCACACTACATTGCATTGGCACCTCACCTGAGGACAGTATCTGGGGATCTGCGGTGGCTTTAACTAATCTAAACAGATCATTTGTTTTTCAACAAAGTAATTGCAAAATTTGCATTTTACTGACTTAATGTTTATTTATAGAATTATAACACAAATATCCGCATGCAAAATACTCTCAATTATTTCTATCTTGGTGAGGTTATAAAAGCAGGACAATGTTTGGAAGGTTCTCTGGCCAGGTGACTCAGAAAATTCTACATCAATTTCTCTACTTGCCTTATTTGAAGAACTTTTTAGAGCCTAGTTTGTTTCCCCTTGGTATCCCTGATGGACCCTCTGACCCTGGTCACAATGCATTAATTTAGGTCCACAAAGTGTTGAATCTGAAGTTAAGGGAAGTGCCAGCTGCATTTCCTATAATGCAAAAAAATTGGCTCTTTTTGAAGGCTATAATTTTGTTTTTTCTGAAAGATAGGACATAAAGGCAAATGCCTATAGAACTGCCAATAAAGGATTCAAGGAAGTAATCCATTCAGCAGTAGTCTTTCAGAGCTCATGAATTAAAGACATGGATTCTTGAGTGAGGCCTTTGACTGAATCCAAATTTTACAGAACAAATCCTTTTAAAAAAGGGATTTGTTCTGCAAAGTTTGGATTCTGTCGAGGGGCCACACTTGGGGGTCTGGAGGGCCACGTGTGGCCTCGAGGCCGCAGGTTCCCCACCCCTGACAGACGACACGTAAAATGTTGAGATAAAAGAGACATGTAGACTCAGTATGTGGCTTGACAGAATTAATTCTGTTTAAATAACATTAGCTGATTTGAATATAAGCGGGCTTGGAATAGGAATCAGAACCCAGGTAAAAAATCTAGTAAGTGATCCTTGGAGTTTTATAAATTTAAAACTTGGAAACTAATATTTTAGTATTTCGATATGTAGAGTTTGTAGCACTTTGAAGGTTGTTTTAAACCCATTCTTTTAAAATACAGTAACAATTTAAGAGTCACATTGTTTGCTAATAGTAATCTTGTGGTTATTACATTTGCACATTGACCTAAAACATGTATATCTGCACATTTTTACAAAGGGGTTGGAAATGTTGATTATTTTCTGAGATAACTGTTGGATCTGGAATTTGTTCAATACAAGAGTCAGCCATAAGGAAGGTACATAACATGTAGTCATTTACTTCTAAATAGAGTAAATGTTTAATGTTTTTAATCTCCACTAAGCTTGTTTTATAGTTCCTCTGTAGTTGCTTATGAGTAATGTTTTCACTTTTTGTAAAAATTACTTCATAAGAACTAAAGAAAGACTGCTGGCGCACAGCATATAAGTTTTCAAAATAAGTTTGGCAATGTCTATAAAAACAAAAAGTGACTACATTTTCTGTAAACCAGTGACTTGCTCTGTCTCGGAATGCCAGCGTCCTCATGCCGGTACATAATCACAGCTAGTGATGGGAAGAGAACGATCGACCCTTAGGTTAGATAGCTGGTCTGGAGATTGATGGTCCCGTCCGCCACGCAGGAAGATTTACATAGTTTGTACTTGTTAAGTACAAAGCAGGCATTCAATAATGCGTGTTTTAAACGTAATGTGAAAAACTCAACTCTTACATATTTAATCTCATTTTATATTTGAAAAAATCCTCTCCTCAACATTTTTCTAATTTAAAAAGACATTCATTCATTCCTTTAAAAAAATATTCACTTCTTTGAGAACTGTAAAAATTTATAAAATTAAAATAATTATAAAAACTTTATTTGTTTTCTTGTGGATATAGACTCTAAAGCTTGTTAAAACACTATCTAGATCATTGGATAATGCAGTTGACCTACAACCTTTTTCTGTTTTATGCTAACATTTACTAGGGAAGCACAGTGTAGCCAAAGTGATTTGATGTTATTGTGGGCTGATTCTTCCAAGTGCTGTGGATATCGGGCCACCTTTTCTGGTTTATTTCCTTATCTACTCATTTTTTAAAAAAGTTGCAGATTACTATTTATTGCCCGCCACGTCGTAAACATCTTTCCTACAGGCAGTTTGTAAGCATTCTCTTTGCAAATTAATGTGACAAAATCATTTTATTTTGATTTTACATATGAAGAAATTGAGACTCAAAGAGCTTAATTATCCAAAACCACGTGCTATGGCTGTGGCAGAGATTTGAGCCTGCTTCTGCCTGGCTTCAAAGCCTGTGCTTTTTACATGATGCTTGGCAGTGTGTCTTCAAAAAAGATGGACTGGGTGATCTCTAAAATCCTTTAAAGCTGGATAACACTTCCTGGCCCACCATACCCTGATGAAGAACCCCTATAATGTGCACCCAACATATTCTGTCCCTAGATCTGTCCCTACCACACAAACTGTTTTGTATTATTAGTCTATTTACATATTGACCTTCCCCTTGTAAACTACCTAATTTTCTGTTGGCCCAAAGTTTGGAACCCATCACATATTTGAGGAATGAATGACATCTTTGAAAATGACATCTTTCGAGATGACTATTATTGACTGTATTCTAAATGCAGCATATTTAATGTGATATCTAAAATAATGGTTTTTATATTTTAAGTACTATAAGTAGATGGAATAGTCTTGGAAAAAGTCCTTAAAATTATTACTACAGTCACCATTAAAAGGTAAAAATTTGCATTAAGATATTTCACAGAACTATACTTTTTTAAAAAGATAACAAGAATGACTCTTGCTTTTACTATAGAAATTATAATACATACATCTATTTCATAATGTCCCAGAAACAAAACATCCAGTTATTGGACTACGGTGGTAAAGACTATAGCTGCTTGTTAAGTGTTTCATTTCACTCTAATGGCAGTCACCTTTAAAACCGAATGCTTTCTATATTTAAATTCTAGCTAAGACCCACCCTTTAGGATATTGAAGCAAAAACAACACTATTTTGTCAAAAGCAATAATAAATATCTTTTTTAAAAAATGTAAAAATACTTATAGTATTAGTGTAAAAGAGGGTATCGATTAATTTATACTCAGTCATGCAATAAACTATGATATTCCTTATATAATTTTAATTGACTCCAACTTCTGAGGCATATCTGTGTTGCAGTAAAAAATATGTAGCAAATTTTATCAAAGCTTGGTTAAATTCTTTCTTAATGAAAAGGACCAATTAATAGATGTTTGCATATTGGATAACCTAACAAC
Source organism: Avahi laniger (assembly GCA_963575035.1). Classification (NCBI taxonomy): domain Eukaryota; kingdom Metazoa; phylum Chordata; class Mammalia; order Primates; family Indriidae; genus Avahi; species Avahi laniger. The sequence continues at coordinate 12,055 of CAUYSK010037652.1, forward strand.
AAATACTCTTTTTAAGAATTGGAATAATGCCATTTTCATTTATCCCTTTTGATGAGGGTTCTGCCTTTTCTTTCTTGTTGGATAAGAATGGTGCTAAAAGCTTTACTTATGAATTTAAAATGGCGTATTAGTTTTTATTCATTATATTTTCAGTTTATTCAACAAGACTGTCTGTCTTGCCATGTGCTAGCTCTGGAAATAGAATGGTAGCAAATACAGTAGACAGATTCCTGCCCTCCTAGAGCTTGCAGTCTAGTAGTAGCTCTTCACCAGGCCAAATTTTAAAGGTAACACAATGAATGATTTTCAGATGCTTCAAATGGAATTCCAGTTAGAAGCAAGGACATTTCAGTAAGAAAAATTAAACCAAGTCCTATCCAAATTGTTACACTAATAGTCTTAAGAAACACAAATCAAACAAACAAACAAACAAACAAATCTTGGGAAAGATTGTTGCTTTGAAACAAAGAATTAAATTTCTGGTAATTTCCTGAGAGCAAAAAACAATCTCTAGTTTACTTTTAGGCCTGAAATTCCAGCACGTTTTGCCTCTTGAGTGAGTTTACTTTCCTTGATTTGGATACTTTGATCGTGATGATTTGATTTCAAGCCATATGTCTATTTTATTTGGATGGAATAAAACAAATTGGGAAAATATCAGCTTCCATGTATTTTTTTCTTATTATTTTAATGCACTGGAGATCATTCTTACTTCAGGTAATGCTGATGAGGGTTATCTTTATGCATAAAATAGTGTAATATCAGCTAATCATGGACATCTCTCTGTTCTTAAGTTTTTTTATTTATCTTACTCATTCAACAAGTGGTTATCAGGTGTCCACTGTGAGTTAGGCATTATTCTGTAGATGCTGAGGATACAGTTTTGAACAAAACAAATTAGTATCCTGTTATCATGAAGCTTATAATCTACTCTGGAAGACATAATAAATAAATAAATATATCAATAAGAATACAGCATATAATGCTAACTACTGTGAACAGTATAAAAATTGGATGATGAACTAGCAAGTGAGGAATGGTGACTTCTATAATTTCAGTGTTGAGGGAAGGCCTTTGAAGGAGCTGGCCTTTAAGTTACTATCTTAGATGGATATGGGTGTGTTTGTTTGTTTATTAACTTTTTCATTTAAATTTGAGCTCTATGAAGATAATAATTCTTTTCAGGCTTGTACTTGTAGTATCTCTGACACTTACAATAGTGTGAGGCATATGCAAGGTGCTTGGTGAATATATGCTGAATGCATGAGAGATAAAAGCCAGTCATTTGACATAGTCTCAGTTGAGGAAAATTTTGCTGCACCAGAGGAAATTTGGCAATGTCTGGAGACATCTTTGGGTGTTATACCTAAGGGTGTGTGGGGGTCCTACCTGCATCTGAAGGGTAGAGGCCAGAGATGCTATACATGATAGCTCACCTCAAAAATAATTATCTGGCCCCAAACGTCAACAGCACTGAGGTTGAGAAACCCTGAACTAGGGGAAGAGTTTTCTGAGGGAAACGCTTGACATGCAGAGGCCCTGTGGGGGAGCAAGTTTGTGTATTGGTATTAGAGGAACTCAAAGAAACATATTGGCAAAAACGAAAATGGGAAAAGATGATGCCGGGGAAGAAGACAAGGGCCACACCATTCAGAGCTTTGTAAGAATAAGAGTTTGCATTTTTATTTCATGTAGAGAATAAAGCCGTGAAATAGTTTTATGCAGATGTGAGACATGATTTGATTTACCTTTATAAGAAGATCATTCTGAACATTTGTTTGGAGAGTAGAAGAATTGGAAATTGGCACAGTGGTCAGAAAATTGTTGTAATAGTCAAGGCAGGAGATGACGGTGGCCTGGATTAAGGAGGAGTAGTGGAGATGAAGATACATGGACTGACGTTCTAGGGTTGATAGATCTCCAGTGAATTATATAGGGAAGAGGAGGCAGACAAAAAAATGGAGGACACTTGGATTTTGGCTAAGCAAAGCACGGATGGTGATACCTCCTACTGAGATGGGGGTGACTAAGGCTGGTTGCCTCCCCTCGTGACTTCCGTCACATTCTATTAAAGAACGTTCTGAATTGTGCTGCTTCTATGGAACCTACAGAAATATAAATGAGTGCCGTGCCTTGTAGTTATTAGGAAAGAGGAAGACTAAAATAATATTTTTGTCTCTTACTTCAATAATCCTTCATTCTAAGGGGAATGAAGCAGGACTAACATAGATTAAAAACACGCAAGAGTGCAAATAACTGAAACGTGAAAATAAATTACTGTCAGTCACTCACACACAAATGGACTAACACCATTAGGTATCTGAGTCAGAGGTGTGAACAGACATGACTGTGTCTCCATAGTGTTAGACACTAGTATGACTAACACTCCTAAAAATCTGAATCTGGGTGAGTAAACAATGGTTCTTCTTTTTGTTTGAGAGGACTCTGGGGTTTTCCAAGGATCTAATTAATACACTTTTTGCTTTATTAAAGTGCAGGATGTTTTGTGACTCTTACTAATTTCTCCAGTGTTCACAGACCCCTCATTGAGCCCACTCCAGCCACGTGGAGATCATTGTGAACAACGGGATAATTTAGAGATGAAACCATGGGACCGACTCCTTCATCTTACCTTGCTAATTTCATAAAAATGGGAAAGATTTCTTTCGCAAAAGCTTAAGTTCCTTGGCGCAACTCTCTTGAGCCCAAACTAGAATCCTTGTGCAATTCATAGAAGATAAAACATTTTCCCTTTTCTCCTGGCTACATGGCATACCTTCACTTGAAAGTGGTTTAAAAGGAAGGGGCTTTATTGTTTATGTCAATCATTAAACAACGTTAGATGATTTGCTGTATGCCAGGCATATGCTATTTGTCATTACCTATTGTAGGTAATGAGGATATAAAAGTTGATAATGTATAATTGCTGCTATCACAGCTATCTCTCCTGGCTTTGGGAGTAAAATATGAATGTAAGATAATGCAACATAATGATTAAATAACTATAATGAAGATTTATACTGTGTGGATTCCCAAAGAAGGGGAACACTGTTACCAGTGGAAATCAGGAAAATGCCCACAGAAAAACAAGATCCATGAGCTGGAACATGAGGAGTGAATGTGTAGGGAGAGGAGACCTGGGCAAGGCCCTTGTGGGGGGCAGCATTTCCTTGTGTTGGGAGAGGCAACAGTAGAAAATTCAGCGTGGCTAGAAGTTAGGATGCACAAAGAAGATGAGAAGCTTAGATGATACTTTGAAGGGCCTCATTCATTTCTAGGAGTTCACACTTTATTTTGAAGCCAGTGTGGAACAAGTAGAGGTCTATGAGAAGGTTGCTGCAATTCATGAAAAAGATGATGAAGAATGGCAGTGGAGATGGAGAAGTGAGGCTGGAACAAGGACTCTCCCTCAGTACAGTACAGCAGTATTTATATTATATTATCGTACTTGTAAAATAAATTGTTACGGGTTGAAGTATGCACCTCCCTCTGCCATTTATACATTGAAGTCCTAATACTTAGAACCGCAGAAGATGAGCCTATTTGGACAGAGGTTCTTACAAAGGTAATTAAATTAAAATGAATCATTACGGTTGGCCCTAATCCAAGATGCCTTGGTTTCCTTGTAAGAAGAAGAAATTTGGACAGGGACATGTACAGAGGGAGATGATGTGAAGACACATGGAGAAGACAGCCATACACAAGCCAAAGAGAAAAGCCTAGAACATATCTTCCCCTCATGGTCCTGAGGAGAAACCAGCCCTACTGACAACTTAATCTCGAACTTGCAGCCTTCGGAACTGTGAGACAATAAATTTCTAAACCGCCCAGTCTGTGGCACTTTGTTACAATAGCCCTGGCAAACTACTGCAGAAATATTCTCATATAGGCTTAAATCTGGTTTAACAAAGGTAGGATACACAAGAAAATAATAATAGTGGTTACCTATGAAGGGACAGTGTTGGAAGGAGATCTTTTACTATGTATTTTTCTAATTATTTACTCATGTGAACATTATATTAAAATTTTTTAACTAATTAAAATTAAAGAAAAACAAAACAAAGATATTTTGAGGAAAAATTACTATGATTTGTTGACATCATTGATACAGGGATGGACAGTTGAGAAGAGAATTGAGCATGATGTTAATATTTCTAGCTTTGAATGTTGTGTGACAATGCTTTGAAAATTGTATGAAAATGATGAATTTTACTTTATACATGTTGAATTTTATGACTGAGATGTGCACTTAAAGTGTATATCTGGGTTGAGTGTGGTGCTCATACCTGTAATCCCAGCACTTCAGGAGGCTAAGATGGAAGGATTGCTTCAGGCCAGACTGGGCAACATAGAAAGACCCCATTTGTACAAAAAATTAGCCAGGCTGGTGCCATATGCCTATAGTCCCGGCTACTCAGGAGGCTGAGGCAGAAGGATTGCTTGTAGCCCAAAAGTTTGAAGCTGCAGTGAGCTATGATTGCACACTGTACTCTAGTCTAGGCAACAGAGAGAGACCTTGTCTCATTAATTAATTAATTAATTTTACTTTTTTAATATCAGCATATTATAGGGGTACAAATGTTTAGGTTACATATATTGCTTTTGCCCCACCCAAGTCCGAGCTTCAAGGGTGTCCATCCCCCAGACAGTGCACACTGCACCCATTAGGTGTGTATATACCCATTCCCTCCTCCCCTACCATCTGCCTGACATTAAGTGTTGATCAGTTAATACTTGTTTGATGGCGAGTACATATGGTGCTTGTATTTCCATTCTTGTAATCCTTCACTTAGTAGCATGGGCTCCAGCTCTATCCAAGATAATGTAAGAGATGCTACATCACCATGTTTTTTGTGGCTGAGTAGAGCTCCATGGTATACCTATACTACATTTTATTAAACCACTCATGTATTGATGGACACTTGGGTTGTTTCCACATCTTTGCGATTGTAAATTGTGCTGCTATAAACATTCGAATGTAGATATCTTTTTTATAGAATGTCTTTTGTTCCTTTGGGTAGATGCCCAGTAATGCGACTGCTGGATCAAATGGTAGTTCTACTTTTCTCTCTTTGAGGTATCTCCATGTTGCTTTCCATGGAGGTTGTACTAGTTTACAGTCCCATCAGCAGTGTATGAGTGTTCCTACGTCTCCACAACCATACCAACATTTATTTTTGATAAAGGCCATTCTCACTGGATATAAGTGATATCTCACTGTGGTTTTGATTTGCATTGCCCTGATGATTAGAGATGTTGAGCATTTTTCATATGTTTGTTGGCCCTTAGTCTGTCTTCTTTTGAAAAGTTTTTGTTCATGTCCTTTGTCCACTTTTTGATAGGGTTGTTTGATTTTTTTCTTGATGAGTTTTCTGAGTTCTGTATAGATTCTAGTTATTAGCCCTTTATGGAATGTGTAACATGCAAATATCTTCTCTCATTCTGTAGGCTCTTGGCTCTTGTGATAGTTTCCTTGGCTGTACAGAAGCTTTTTAATTTGATCAAGTCCCATTTATTTTTGTTGTTGGCTGTGATTTCCTTTGGGGTCTTCTTCATAAATTCTTTGCCTAGGCCAATATCTATAAGAGTTTTCCAGCGTTTTCTTCTATAATTCTTACAGTTTCATGCCTTAGATTTAAGTCTATTATCCACCGTGAGTTGATTTTTGTGAGGGATGAAAGGTGTGGATCCTGTTTCAGTCTTCTACATGTCGCTATCCAATTTTCCCAGCACCATTTATTGAATAAGGATTCTTTATCCCAGTGTATGTTTTTGTGGATGTTGTTTTGTGTTGTTTATGAGGATGGTTTTATATCTGGGTTCTCAGTTCTGTTCCATTGGTCTATGTCTCTGTTCTTGTGCCAGTACTGTGCTGTTTTGGTTACTATAGCCTTCATTATCTAAACTTAAGGCCAAGAACTGTGCTTTACACATTTTTTATTTCCAGCAGGCCCCAGAATAGAACATTCAAAATAGTAGATGCTCAGCAAAGAATTTTTTATTTACTTACAAAATAAAAGAAAAAAAGCTATAGATTATTACTGTTTATAAATAAAAAAAATTCAAAATGTTTTTTCATTGTGGTATTTTGTCTAGAAGTCCCATGTACCATCTACTGTGCCACAGAGCCAGGTTTATTTTGATATTTTGTGATAAATAAATAACCATCACTTTTTACTGTTGGGTGAAAATCTAAAAGAAAGGAAAGAATGTTTTTATATGTGTTGAACCTTGTATTTGGACTAGTTCTTTTTACAACAGAGTCATTGTCATTGAAACATCACTCTCTTCTCATTTATCTTGTCTGTTTTATTGTCGTATTATTTTCAGGGACTCCCGAGAGCCTAGCTGAGAAAGAGAGGCAACTCATGGGTATGATCAATCAGCTGACCAGTCTGCGAGAGCAACTATTGGCTGCCCACGATGAGCAGAAGAAACTAGCTGCATCTCAGATTGAGAAACAGCGACAGCAAATGGAACTGGCCAAGCAGCAACAAGAACAGGTGAGTGAGGACTAGAGATGTGATCAAATTCCTCAGACATTCCTTTGATGAATGAGTCCATCGTGCACCTAAATTAAGTAAATAAAAAGGCAAAATCCAAAGCAAACACAGAAAAAAAACTACCTCTTAAAGAAGCTTATTAAGTACTTTGGTGATAAGTAGCATATAGGTAATGGTAAACAAGGTAAATTCTGATAGGTCATGAGAGAAATACCAAAAAAAACCATGGAGACTCAAGAGAATATTTCTAGTAAGAAACATTTTGAAAGAATTCATTAGGGAGGTGACATTTGAGACATGCTTTGAAGAACAGGTGGGACTCAACAAGTAAAGTGAATTTCCAATTAGGGAGTTGTAAGTTCAGTTAGAAGGCTATTATAATAATTTAAATGAAAAATGGTGAGAATCTAAATTAAGCAGAGTAGTGATCATGAACAAAGAGAAGAGACAAGAAAGGAATAAACTTGTAAGAGTCATGGTTAGTAAAAAATTGGGGGCAAAAGGAAGAGGAACAGTGTTGATTCTCAGTAATAGGGAGAATGAGAATGTCATCACTAGATATCAGAAAAGTTAGAAGGAGGATAAATTTGGAAAAGAAGGTGGTTTGGAGATACGTGAGAAACAGCTAGAAATACCAATCTGCAGTTCAGAAGAGAGGGTTGAGCTAGATTTTAGGTTGTTTACTTAGAGACAGTAGTTTTAACCACTGGAGTAGATAACATTCATTCATTTATTCAAGTCAGTGCTTCCTATGTGCCAGGTACTGTGCTATTTGCTGAGGCTGTGACAATTAACCAGAGTGACAAAGCCCCTAAATTCTAGTGCAAAGAGAGACATCATTAACAAAGGAACAAATAAATTAACAAAATAACATCAGATTGAAGAAATGCAAAGAGTAATATGATAAATGTTGAGTGGTATGACAAGGCAGTGCTTCTTAGACCTGGTGGTTGGAGAAATCTTTCCGAAGCCGCGTCCACTGGGCTCAGATCTAAATGACATATAAGGGGCAGCCATGTTAATATCTGGGGCCAGAGTATGTCACGCAGACATATGGCATGTTTATAGGCCTTAAATTAGAGTGGAAATATCACGAGAAAGTAGGGAGAAACTAAGGGTAGATCCTTGGGAGATACTGGTATATAGCTGGCAAAGAGGAAAATGAACTTATCCAGAAACAATCAGTTACAGAAGGGGGCCCAGTAATTCCGTGGCATAGGAAACAAGAAAATATGGAAATTTTAAGAAGTAATAGGTTGAAGTGTTAAATGCTAGAGAAAAGTAGTCATTCTAATATCAAATTGAAAGTGCTAGGCTTGTCATTTAGATTCTCATTGTTAGCCTTGAAGAGTGAGGCTCCTATGGAGTTTTAGTAGCAGGAACCAGACAATAACTGGCAATTATGCAGTAGGACATAGAGGCAATGCCTACGAACCACTATTTAAAGAAATTAATAGTAAAGGGAAGGTATGAGAGAGGGTCAGGTTACAAAGAAGGATGGCCTCTTTTCTACAGCTAAGTCCCATGTATAGGCACAGTCCACTCACCGTTTCTGGAAGAGGATGGCCACTATTTAATCAAGGGTATTTGTGTGTCTACACATGCGTGCAAAACCTTCCAAACAGCTTTCAAAATATAAACTAGCAGACTTGAAAGAGATGAAGAAATACTCAGATTATGTTTGGGAAACCTCCCCGCCACACACAGTATTTCCATTTCATTCTTCTCTGCTTGGCGATTCTTCTCTCCCTGAAAGATGCTATTTTTATTTTTAATGAAATGCCTCCTCACGTTCCTTAAAGACATATTTGGCCTGTTATTGCATATGGCCCCATATTCCTCTTGCTTTACCCCATGATAAAAGTTCAGAATGTTTGCCTGTGCCAGTATAAAAAACACCATTCTTTTTTTTGTCCTTAATTCTCAATCCTTCAGACATCTGAATTTTGGAGAATCGTAGGAGCCTCAAAAGATGTAGCTTAGATGGGAATATTTCTTTGTAGAGCACCTCTATTTATTTTGGTGGGTCTGAAGGGACACCTGTCCTGAAAAATCTAAGCAATCACTGATGGAGAGGAAGTTTCTTTTCTTTCTCTTTCACATTCTGCCCCATCCCCGAAGATCATTAAAGGATTCTAGAATCCTTTTATTCTACTACTTTCTCAAGATCTCTGACATTCTCCTTAGAACTCTAGAAACCATTAGGTTCTTCCAGAATTTCTCTCCTGTGTTGGCAAGATGTCCCAAAATGCTGCCTCCCACAGCCTGAGAGAAGAGCCTTGGTGACAGCTACAGGTCAGGTTTCTGGAGCCTATTCGGCTCTCCCGGCTGCCCTCCACCATACTGAGCTGGCAGACACAGTCACCACTCCGTGTTCACAGATCTCTTCAGGAAGGACATTTAATACTTACCACTTAAGAGTCAGGTCAGGTTCATCTTCTTTCGGAAATTCCTTTCCTGACACTCCTTCCACCACTCCCTACTCAGCGTAGGACCACCCTACTCTGCACACTCCTATTACAGCCCTGACAAACGCTAAGGGGTCTGTTCACTGACCAGCCTGTCTACCAGATTCTGAGCTCCATTCCACAGTCATCTATTCAACAAATGTCCACTGGGCACCAATTTGTTGCCAGGTTCTTTTCTAATTCCTAGGGGTTCGGTGGGGGAATAAAAAAGGCAAAAATCTCTCATGTATTGAAATCTAGTTGAGAGAGATAGACAATAAGTAAACCACTAAACTACAGTATATGTTGTAAGTATTATGTTGAAAAATAAAGCATGGAATTCGGGATGAGGGTAGCAGATAGAGGGATATGCTCTTTTAAAATGGATGCTCAGGGAAGACCTCATTGACCAGGTAACATACTTGAGCAGAGACTTGTAGGAGGCAAGAGAGCGAGCCATGGGGCTGTCTAGCCAAAGAGTGTTCCAGATAGAGGGGAAAGCAAGTGCAAAAGCCCAGAGGCAGGAGTATCCTTGGGAGATCGGAGCATCTTTGGTCTGTTCAAAAGGCAGTTCAGAATGTGGTGTGGTCTAGCGGAGTGACAAAGGGAGAGAGGAGGAGAGGAAATCAGAGAGGCAGCAGGAGGCCTCGCAGTCGTTATATGGACACTGGCTCTGAATAAGACAGGAGGGCTTTGAAAAAATGAAGAATGTGACACAACTGTATTTTTTAAAAGGATAATCTCTGATACTGGTCTGTATCAGACTAGGGAGCAAGGGCAAAAGCACGAAGAGCTAACAGGAGACCATGGCAACAACCCAGGCAAGAGATGCAGTGGCTTAGAACGAGGGAAAGTGTGGAGAGGTAGGAAGAGGCCAGGCTCTTGATATAGTCTTAATGTTCCGTTAAAAAGATTTAAATATCACATGAAATATTGATACGAGGGAAGAAGGAACCAGACATGAGGAAAGAGTAATATTCTTTTTTTCTACCGTCTCCTTTCCTTTCTTTGGAAAAAAAGAGTACGAGTTTTCTTCTTTTACCATATTCCAAAGATAAAATGAAATTATTAAAATTATCATAATTATACCAATGTCCATAAAAGAAGTAAACTATTCATTAAAGGGCATGCACAGTGGCTCACACCTATAATCCCAGCATTTTGGGAGGCAGAGGCATATCACTTGAGGCCAGAAGTTGAAGACTAGCCTGGGCAACATAGTGAGACCCCATCTCTAAAAAAAAAAAAAAATTCGTTGTGCAGCCATTTAGACGCATCCCATCATACGGGTTCTTTACTTTTATTCATGGTAAATTTTTTTTTCCCTGAGTTCTAAACTTAAAAGTTAAGGAATTTATTTTTTTAAAATGAAAATGATAGTGATTATAACTTGAGAATAAGATCAAGAGTTTATAAGAGTGTGATAAGTTTCATGAGATTAGAAGTTATACCTTCGTAAGAAGGTTTTCTACCCTATATCATGTAATGAAATGTTTAAAATTTTCTTCTCACCTCTTCATTCATTAATACATTCCATATCACATTTGTACTGGGCTCCATGTAGATAGTGAGGAAAATATACATGTCCCTACCCTCAACAAATTTATGGACTTTACCCTAGGAGATAAAAAGATGTTAATAAAAGAAAAACACCAAATAAATATAAAATCATAGCGTGGGACATAGCATTAAGTAAATATAGAAGCTGTTATGAGTGCAAATAACAGGGGGGTGATTGTGCTGTTCCCTAGGTTAGAAAATACCTAAGATGACTATATGGAGGGCCAAATCTCCAGTTTAGTTTTGGACCTGCTGAATTTGAGTACCTTTGAGTTAGTTTCTGGGCAAATGAGTCTGAAGCTAGAGAAACAAGTTAGAAGCATTTGGCATACGTAGGGAAGTAAAGAGGAGACAAAAATGGCATCTAAAATTGAGCCTTAGAGAATTACATTTAATGACTGGACAAGACATTAAAGGTGACTGAGAAGGAATAGACATGAGAGATGGGAACAAAGCCACAAAAGTGTGGTGTCATAGAAGCCAAGGGAGAAAGTTTAGGATCAAGGGAAAACATTTAAGTGTTGAATTCAGATGAGAGGTCAAAATGTAAGGACTGAAAAACACTTCAGAATTAGAAATGGAAGTGATCGGTGACCTCCTTAAGAATCATTTTGATAGAGAAACGGGAACAGAAACCAGAATGGAGTATGTTGAAGAGTCAGTGGTGAGTGGTTTGTGGGAGGCAGAAATGAGAACAGTATTTACCAAAAAACAGAAAATACCGAAAACCAAAAAATGCCGAGACTAAGGAGGATATGGTACCTTATAATACTTGTGTTACTCCGAATTCCTAAGTCACAACAACCCCCCGTTTATGCAACACTCTTGCTGTTGTAGAAAAGGGCCGACAATGGCAGAGGCAGTGCCTTCTTAACATATCACCGGGAAGAGGGATTTTTGAAACTCTGACATTCCTTTCTGGGCAATTTCACTGTCGTAGTATCTTAGGCTTCATTCATCTTTGGCCAAAAGGAACATAACAGCTCCTGAGACTAAATGTCTTGCTCATCCTCCTTGAGGATGAGTTGCTGATAATTCAGAGCAATAGGTACATCTATGTTTATCGTGTTAATCAGCATCAGAGCAAACTTTAAGAAACAGAACATTGATAATTTCTCCCCTGTGACTACAATAAACTTTTAAATGTTTGATGTGCAATTTCTCTACAGATTGCAAGACAACAACAGCAGCTTCTGCAGCAACAACACAAAATCAATTTGCTCCAGCAACAGATCCAGGTCAGAAATCATAATTTCAATTAAAAAAAATAGATTCTGTTTCTTATTCTTACATGACCTAACTGAAATGACCTCAAAATAAAAATTACGTTCAGCCCAATTCATGACGTGTCACCTCCTGTGGACGGGAATCTGTCACAGGCCCTACTGTGCCAAGGACCTTCAGTTTGAACAAGCTAACAATAATTTGCATCTTACCCTGAGAAGAAATTACTGCAGAGAAATGTTTCACTTTCTCTTTACTTTAGTGTTTAACATGTGCCTGTAAGTGTTCTTAAAAGAGTAGGCACAGGGAACCAAAGCAGAAAGGTGCAGCAGCTTTTCAGTTCGAGATGGCCAGAAAGAAATTTTTTACTGTATTCCAAGAGCCGTGTGTGATAAAGGTGGAACATAGGGAAGGCAATGATTTAGTGTTCACATTGACTTACCTGTGGTATTGCCTGGAGAAAACAAGTCCGAAGACTCTGCAACCTCCATATTTTTGTTATATGGAAATTCACAATGATAAGGAAAATAAATATAAGAAGGAAGGAAACAACTATATTAGTAATAAAAGGAAAAAAATTGTTATCAGGGATGTCTTATTTCCATCATTTGCTAGTGGCATGAATTTTGACAAAATGCTTTGTTTCCCTTTATGAAAATTTACTTTATGAAATGTACTTATTTCGTAGAGATTTCTGAGGATTAAATGAAATCATGGACTAAAGAGCCTTAGCATAGTTTCAGGGCACATGGCAAGTGCTCAGAATCTACTTGCTGTGACTATCAAGGAACTCAATTTCTGGAGCTGTGAATCCAAACCTCTGTAACACTATCCATCTGGAAGTAAATGTTAGATTCGCAGTCAGCCAATCTAGGGAGAAATTCATCATTCTCTTCAAGTTATGTCTTGAGAATTCAAAAGATTTTATTAGGAGTAAATATCGTAAATGACAGAAGCAAATGTGCCAAAACTGTTTCATTCTTGTATGAATCGCGTTTTAACTTCTTTGCCAACAAATTCTCTCCCGTTTAATCGACTTGTGTCAGGTACACTTAATTTCTTTACTCTGGATTTAACAGCCCAATCAGTGTTTATCCTTTCTTGTTCTAATTGGGATTTTAGTGAGCTGGTGACAGCTTCAGTGAGATAGTAGAACATCAGTGAGATATTTCAACCAGGGATCTTTGCCTTCCTTAACTGTAATTATGATCAACACATTCCTAATGTGTTATCATCTATTCATATCTGGAGTGTGGTTATTCATTTCAGTAGTTTAAAACTGTTTGTTGGACTTCATGTTGTTCAGGCAGAGCACACTGACTTTGAATATCTTTTTAGTTGATTGTACAGGGTTATCTGCATTTAAAATGTTTTTAAATATTAAAAACATAATGTATTCAGATTGTCAGGCAATTTCTGACAATTCCATAATCAGCAATGCGGTAAGTCACTTGGTTTCACTGCAATTTGATGAGGGTACCAATAGTTTTAAAATTTTATGATTTCTATATGATTAAATCTTTCGTTAAACAAAATTGCAAAAGTACATCTAAACCCATATTATAAATATGTATAAGTCTCAATAAATTGTGTTTTGACCAATTAGATTAGCCAGTACCTTCAATGCCTTTTTTAGAAATAATTCTACAATTATGACCACTGCACTCGCAATGTGGATTTTAAGCCCTGTGTAATGACAGTAAGTTTAAATGGATGGACTCTTGGTCCATTCTATAGTGCCACGAAGTACTATAATTTATAAGTCAAAGCATTTTTGAATGAACAGTGCTGGAAAACTTATCTGTCCTAGAAATGATATGATTATAGAAACTGGAATATAGAGAGCAAAGGCCAAGTTTAATGACTTGCTCAAGATCACACAATTAATGACTGGTGGAACTGGGATTGGAACCAAAGTTTACTAACTACTAATATAAATTTTGCCAATATGAGAGTTTTAAAAGCTTAGAATTTCTGTTTGATCAAAATGTTAAGCAATTGGTTTCCACAAGTTCACAGAGTAGAGGAAAAAGAGTCCCTAAAGGAAGTAAAGTTGCACTGAAAGTAATTTGGGGAAGACTTTTAAGACGTGTTGAGATATATGTGTATGTCCTCTTTCTAGGATTAGTGCAGATAAACGAAACTGTCAGAGTCAAAACCCATCAAGCTATTATTTAAAAAAAAAAAAGTCTGGGAAGCAGGGAACATTTCAGGCAACAAATAATAAGTACTGAGCAAGACTGACAATCTGAAAGGAATTCATTTTCACAGCTTCTAGTATATTCATTAACTAAAAGCACAGTTCTAAAATATATTTTGTAAATTGTTAATTTGGGACAGTCTTACAAACACTTAATAGTTATGAAAGTCACAATATATTTGAATTATTTAGTCTACTGAGAGATTGTTCAAACAATTATAGGAAGCCCTGATGTAGTGGCATGTGTAGAAATAGGAAATTAAAAATGTAGAACAGAACCATTTTTCCCCCATATAAAGTCTTACATTTCTTTTAGAATATTTTCTCTTCCCTCTTCTCCTTCTTCCCACTGCCTCTTTTTCCTAGGAAGCATAGAGCAAAGGTGAAGAAGAGTAAAAATAGAACCTGCTAATGTGGAAGGCAAATCAAATTTATAAAGAACGTAAAATTTATTTTAATCAAAAATGCATACATAATCAAATGCTCACATAAGAATTTACCATAGATTTATTTTATTTGATATTTGAAAATACTCTTGTATTTTGATCTGCTTTTTCTTTCTTAAATACGGAACCTTAACACCTTGTAGAAATAAACATACCAACTTACATTATTCATCCTGATTGCATTTTCTTAGATGTTTTGTACCATTGTTGTTGCTCCAGACTTTAGAAAACAATGCATTCCAGCTGCTCTTACATAGTCCACAATTAAGGCTGCCTTTAAAATTTTTCTTTGAATTATAAATACAAAAGACATCAACTTAGTTCAAATGTTAATAAAGGCATACAGTTGGGTTAGACAGATCTGTTAGGTGATTTAGATTAAATTTAGATTAATTTCTTTTCTTTAAAAAGTAGAACAGGACAAATTTTTACACTTGATGGATATGTTAAATGATAGGAAGGATAATATTCCCAAACGTTTTCCTCATTCTTTTAGTGAGATCTCTCTAAAAGAGAATGTATAAATAAAGATGTAATTTATACATTTATATTCCATTTGGAATATGTATCATTCGACTTAAAAAGTACAAATAAGTTTGTGTGTATGTGTGCACATCCACATCCACATATTCTAATAACCACATTATTTAAAACTTTTCTTGGCCTGTTAATTCTAATTTTTCTCAAACATTAATGAAAAGAGCGATGGTAGGTATTTATTCAAAGAGAAAAATGCCATAAAAATTTGCAAGCGAACCAGTTTTATTTAATCAATTAGGATCAGTTCTTTATGAACTGTTTTTCTTTAAAAAGCAACCTTAGCTCAAAAATTGCATAATTCTAATTGGATTGAAAACTCAATCTACATTTCTTCCTTATAAAGACTTTATAGAGTCACAGTCTTCTGCCAGGTTTATTCACATAACTCATTAGGATTAAAAGAAGAATTAAGAAAGTTTTCTGTTATTCTTTGCAACATCATAAATCAATTCACCTTACAAATAAAATCATGTCATAATATCAGAAACATCCATCTTCCCTCAAGAAATAATATCCACCTGTTTATGAGACTCAATTTTAGAAACAACTGAGGAGTTTCCATCTTCTTTTTCTACTATTTGGCAATATTTGGCTCCAATATTTTGTTTATTGACCTTAAAAGATAGAACATTTTTGCATTTCCTTTTACTGTATTGAGCTTTTAATGTATATTCATACATGAGATGAAATCTGTAAATATTTCAGAGGACGATATCTTTCTAGATTTTTTTTTCAAGGGGAAAACTTTTTTTTCTCTTACTCTATTGACTATTCTACAGTGCTCATCTTTAAGCAATTGTATTTCCTAACTTCTTTCCATGTTAAATCAACCTGTTTCTAATATTGATAATTAGAGGGTTTATGTTTCCAACAATGATGGTAGGCCAGTGGTTCATCTTGACCTGATTAACTGACACTAAAGCCTTTTATAGTAAGTGATTGAAAGACTTCTCAGATTCCCTCATGACAACAAATCGAATATTCCTGGATACCCAAGTTTCCTTCTTGGATTGCAGCTTCTTTTTTAGTAAGAGTCAACTTTATCGGTCAATAATGTTGCAGCTTCTGATGGGATAGGGTTTTTATAGCTTTGGGTAGGTATATAAGAAGCTTGTTCTAGTTATTAGTTTCTTACTTTTTTTCAGTAATATTTAATGGAATTTAAGGTTCTTGTCAGCAACTAGTAGGGTTAATCCAACAGTGTGGTCTAGAGTTAAATCCACTTAAGAGATTTTTAAGGGCAAATTTAAAGATATTTTACTTCTTTCAACTATATATTTATCACGATTCCCATACTGAGGGATCAGTGTTTGAACTTTAATAAGAGATTACAAAAATTTACTTCATTTCCCTCTCTGATTGACTTTTCTAACTATTGTTCATTGTGTTCTCTCAGGAGCAAAAGAATTGGTATTTAATAACCCCCTGTCATTGTTTCTGATTCATAAGGTGAGCATGTGCAGGACTAGTCACAGCTTTGGGTCACTGATTCTGTCTGAGCTAAGAGTAGAGCAAAGGAAATATTTCCATGCTCTTGTACTCTTAGTTGGGCAGTGTGCATTCCATATTATACAGGAAAGAACTTGGTTCTTTAGGTAGTATAGGATTATATTTATCTGTATGACATACAATTTTAATTATATTAAATTTTTTTAAAGAAAATATTGAGAGCATTCTGCAATCAAATACACCTGAATTCAGTATTTTCATCTTCATACCTGACATCTGCTGTGTGATCATGGCAAAATTGCTTACTCCCTCGGAGTTTCATTATTCCTTTCTAAAAAATGGGAACTATAATACCTAACTCATATCTGGTTACTTTGAGGATTAAATGGGATCATTTCTGGTATGTGTTAAATAAACACACAGTGCTAACATTTTTGCCTGAGAAATTAGAGAAAAAGATGTATTCTTTCTGTATTTCGATGATGAGAAATTTAATGAATGTTTCCAGCAAGAGGAGAATTTCTAGGGAAAAAAAAGAATATAATCTACAATCTACATGACAGTAGTCACTGAAAACTGTGAGTTCAGTGTTCCAAATTCATGTGATTTTAGAACTATAAGGGGTTTTTAGAAAGCCTTTATTTAGACCTATCTCTCATTTTGACATTTTAAACTGAAACCAAGTAAGGTTAGAAGATTTTCCTAATGTCACAGAAGGTACTTGTGGAACGATAGCTGGATTTCAAGTTACCCGAGTTTTGGCCCAGTTCATTTTTATTAATATTCACCAATATTCTACCATTTAAGGCTTAATGGCCCGAAGTTATAAAATGAGTTTTCTTTCCCTGGGAACTTATTCCTACAAAGTGAAAATCCAACTTGACTTATATACAATTGAATGATTAAGTTGCAGTCATGGGTTCAACCAATTTGTGATAAAGGTTTCATTTTATTGGAGCCAAAGTTCTCTGAGCTCATTAGAGTTTTGGTAATTCCTGATAAATTATTATGCAGAAAGAAATCCATTGAAATATTGTATTGAAAACATAATAATGTTAAAGGTGAAATAATAGTACATACCTGACTGACCTGCTGATTTATGATTTCTTTCCCTGAGTGTGGTAAGTTGGAAGCATTTTACCTCCCTCAACAAGACCCCACACACATGCATGAGCACAAAGGGATTACAAAGTAACCTTGTCCCTTTAGGAGACTGGAAATGCCAAGAATAAACACCATGCAATTAAGGTAGCATTTCAACCTGAGAAGGAAACACATTAACTCCTTCAGCTCCAACCAATGTTTTGCTGTTTGAAATAAAATGTACCATAACTGGACGGGACATGGTTGCTTGGCATTCAGATAGATTAGTAGAGGAGGAAATACGGAGATAAAAAGAAGCGGCTGTAAGGATGACTTTACCCTCTTCCTTGTACTTTCCTGAAGCAGAACTCCCATTCTAGAAGACAGGTGGCCTGCCCGAAAGGAGCAGCAAGGATAACTGACTGCAGCTCTGTCCTTTCACTCAGAGGGGGCCCACTTTAAAAATTCTTTGTGTTCTTTTTTTTTTTTTTTTTTTAAATAGGCCTCTTGGAGATTATCTAATGGTAGAATTTCATTCATTCATCTTATTTCTCTGTCAAGGCAAAGCTGTCTCTGTGGACAGAGATACAGGCAGATTGATAGGCCTGTAATATTTTCATTTTTATTGCTCTAACACATGCTACATGGGTAAAAGAGTACTGGAAAGTAATGGAGGCAACCATACCAAGCCCAGTCCTCTGTACTCTACCTAATCCTTTACTCAGGAAGAGCAACTTTAAATCTTTTTTATTTTCTAATATGCCTTCTAGAATTTATTTAATACTTCTATATCAAAGATATAATTATAGCCTAGGACTATTTCTGACTCACCAACTTTAAATATCATTAACCTGGAAACATGGAGATTTACTTAGCTCTCTGACTGCCGCTCTGATATCCTCTCCTGACCCCTCTCTCACCTCAAGATACAGTTATATGTGATTTAAATTCTTCTAGTAGATGCTTTTAATCTTTAGTTTACTCGTACCCCTTTTCTTGTTCAACCAAGTGTAAAGAGGGGCTCTTAACACTTGTCTTGTCAGATGAGGGTGGCATCTCTTCTCTCTTACTCCTAACTGCCGGTTTCTGTTATCTGTATGTTTACTCTGAATCTAATATATGTTTGTGTGTGTATGTGCGCATATATACATACACAAACTTACTGTGCTTTACCTGTTGTTTAATCCTAAAAGCTGAAAAGCAGTAATGGTGTTTACATTTAAATATAAATGCATGCATTATTTTCTGGGTAATCTGGTAGGGTATTCCTATCTTTGTAGCTCTGTGCTTGCCTAGGGTTTACAAATGCCTTTTCTTCATTTTTCCCCTGCTCATGTTGTTGGTCTTATTATCTCCACAAATTGCTCCAAACTCTCATGAATAAATAAAATCGCTGGAATCCCCTTTTCCTTGATACATACTTCCTAGCCCTCTGACCTCCTGTTTTTTGATGAATTTATCAAGTATAATAGGTTATATTTATATAGAATTTTTGAGTACTGTACGACCTTGAAATTTTTTTAAGTTTTTAATATGCTTACTGAGACCCTAGTTGAAAAAATAGTCTGTATTGCTTTTAAGTTGGTAACTATATTGAAGTGATGTTGATAACAGAGTTCTGATGTTGCAGTCCTGGTTTTGAAATTCATCCTGATTTGGGTTCCTCACTAAAATCATAAAATATACATGAAATGGAAGAACATTCTTTTTCTTTTTTTGCTTTCATTTTTTATTTGCAATGTCAAATTTCCACATTGTTTTCCTTTTTCTGTTTTCCCATATCTTTGCCATTTCTGTGTTTCTTCTCCAATCTTCACAGTGTGATTTCTGTAGTGAATCCTGGGCTCACTTGATCCATTTAGATAATTGTTTAGTCTCTGGTTAGTGTTGCTATGGCCTAAAGAAGATAGATCTGCATGTAAACTGAAATTACGGAGCCATAGAACCAGTGGACTTTAGCACTGAGAACATTTTATCCAAATCTGCCATGTCTCTACAGGAGCTGCTTTTTCACAAATGTAAATGTGGCCGTTCTGGAATCACTGAGATTGGCTCAGAGAGCAGACCGATAGCAATCCTTCCCATGACTTTTCAACCTTTTCCCAAACAAAATTACCTGTCGACAAAGTTGAACACTGTTTTTCACTGAGGTTCTATAGTCCGTGTCCTATTAACAAAATAGGGTCTATCAGTGCTCAGATAAGACCCTAGGAATCTAATTATCAAGTAATGGGAAATAAAACAAAGCAAGTCAACAAAAATAGAAAGATTTGAGGAATTCAGGTCAGAAGTCAGTATGTTGGCCTAAAATGAAGCATTTTTAAATGTCACCTTGATTTACACATTAGTGTGGTAAAATAAATGCTGTAGCTGGGAGTACTCACAAAATGTTTAGAAAGAATTTCTATCTCCCGTTTTTGAAGAGAGGTAACAAATAGGTAGAAAATTAAATACCAATGAAATTAGAAGAGTGTTAACATAAAATGAGTTATTCTATGAAGAGCACAATTAAAATTGCATCATGATTCAAGACATATATTCCAGGCATCCCTAAAACATGGCAAATTTGCTTCAGCTCCCTAGACAGAATACGAACGTCTACTCTTTTGAGTTTTTGCTGGTGAATTTTTGTGTAACTTACAGACAATGAGAGACTAGTTGAATTTTTGCTTTATGTCTGTGTATGTATTTTACTCTATTTTTCTTTAGAAAAGAAAGGCGAACAAGTAAATAAAAGGGCAAAGGAAAGATAAATAGGTAGTTAAGGACACATTTATGACACAAGGATTGTTTCTGGTTTTCCCTTGAAGGAGAAGCAAAAGAAAAAACTGAGATTGCTTCTTCTACAAGGAATATTCTAGAAGTGGTAAATTCTCAGTCTTTATCATATTTGAGCTCACAGCAGCATTTGATAAAGTTAATCCCTCCCACTTTCTTGTAATACCCTTTAGTTGGAGTCCAAAAAACCATAATGTGCTTTTCTTTTTAACGTTCTATTCCCATTCTCAGTCTCATTGGTGGATTCTCTTCCCATCCTTAAAAGGCTGAATTGCTGTAATGCTCTATCATCTGACTTCTTTATCTGCACTTACTTCCTAAATGGTCCCTTTTAGGCTCATGGCTTTATATACCATCCTGAAAGTAATATTCTGAAATTTGTCTCTCCAGCCTAGATCTCTCTCCTGAACTTCAGAGTTAAATACCCAAGTGCCTCCTCAACCTATTTAAATGCAAACCTAATAGGCACCTCAAATTTCACATTTCCAAAACATATTCTTTAATTATTAATATTTTCCCCACACTCCCCAATTTCTCCATCCATCTCTGAACATGGTACCATTTGCCTATTTTCTGTGGCCAGAAACCTAGGAGACATCCTGAATACTCTCATTCTCTCACACCATACAATTAATCCATCAACATTGGTTTTATCTTCAAAATCTATCAATTGACCAACTTCTTCCACTGTCATTCTAGTCTTAAGTCACCATCATTTCTCACTTACACTACTGCAGTAAGCTTCTAACTAAATTGGTCACCCTACTTCCTGTATTGACCTTGTAAATAGATTTTTCCCATAGCTGCTTTAGAGTGATCTTTTAAATATGATTGTTCTGTAATCACACTCAAAATCATTTCATTTAAAATAAATTCACACTCCGTACCCTAGTCTATTGTGCTGTATTTGATTGGGCCATTGCCAACCTCTCTAACTCTGTTCCTCATTCTCTCCACCCTAGAAACCTGTCCTTCTTGGTTTCCAGGAACATGCCAAGAATGTTCTATCACCAGGACATTTGCATTTGCCATTTTCATGGCCTGGAATGCTCTTTTTTTAGTTTGTTATATAACTTAGAACCTCATATTGTTCAGATCTCCTTAAATGCCATCCTTCTTAGGGAGGCCGTCTCTGACAGCCCAATCCAAAATAGTCCCTGCATCCCCAGGGCAATCTTTAATGTCTTATCGTTCTTACTTTTCACAGCCCTTATTATCCTCCTTATATTTACTTATCTTTTTGCTGAATCCCTACCACCACCACAATACACACTTGACAATGATTTCTGTGGGGTCAAAAATTTTGTCAGGCATGGTGGTATGTTCCTGAAGTCCCAGCTATTCTGGAGGCTGAGGCGGGAGGATCATTTGAGCCTCAGCATTCAAGTCCAGCCTGGGCAATATAGTGAGACTTCATCTCTTAAAAAAATAATAAATAAAAAATAAAAACGATTTTATCTGTAGTGCTCACTGCTGTAACCAAATACTTATAATAGTTCTTGACATATAATAAGAACTTAAAAATATTTATTGAACAATTGAGTGGATGAAAGAATGAAGTAGAACTGATTACCCACTATGTAGTATACAAAAATAATAAGCAAGATAATAACTATATTTCTCAAGAGATTGAAATAATACAGATGTTTGATAGACATAAAAAATAGATAATCGACACTCATGACAACTATATTTGATTTGTAACCCTGTCCACCTGTTTCAGGTGCATAAATCTCCTATCTTAAAAATTAGTAGTTTCAGTAGCAATTTCCCCTTTATTCTGTTTTATAAATTTTTAAATTAGTAATCTTAGCCAAGATTTCCAAGCCATGAACAATTTAGTCTACTACCTTCGAAATGTTATTCCATTTCAATAACTTTTGGACTCATCATTACAAAGAGTGAAAAAGTTAGTATAATCACTTAAGCAGCCCACTGCCTGTTAAGTGTTTGGCACTTTACAGAGGTCATCTCACATTGTCATCTTAAGAATTCAGACAATTTATGGTATTATCTCCATTTTTTAGATGATAGAACTGAGGACTGTCTGCATGTGTATCTGTGTATGATTCTGAGACCCGGACAATTGAGTACTTGTAAACTGAAAAGGTGCCTTCTTCTTCCCTCTCTTCACTGCAGTAGTAATGAGTGATTTAATTCAGATAATCTCTAGAAAATAAGAGTAATTGGTCTTATCAGACTGAGTTAAACAAACGTGGCAGGATTTTTTTAAGAAGTAATTTAGTTTTGCTTTCTGCAGTAAACATGGCAAGAAATTGCCCTTTTATAAATGGGGAAAATAAATACTTACAAATAAGGAAAGGATGTGTTCCATATTGCATATAATCAAACCACCTATAAATGCAAAAAAAAAAGGATGCTACATTTATAACAGATAAATGTCGTCTCTTTAAAATTAATTATGTTAATACTCTGATTATACCTAAATAAGAAATTAGAAGAGGTGAATTAACTTACATAATACACACATATGTTTAACTGAAAGAGGTAAACTAATGAAAGAGGTAAACTACTTTTGATATCATACACATGTATTTGATTATAGATTTATATTAATATGTGTGTAAACTCTGAGTTGTGTGTGTGTTCACATAACCTCACTCAGGTTTCTCTGTCTTTTTTGATCACTTACTTTTCCTTTAACTTCCCTGTTTATAGCAAAAATATATATTTTTAATTTTCTTCTGTAATAACTGCCACTTATTTCTGAATACATTTTTTATTCTCTTTCTACTTCTGTATTCCTTTTCATGACTTTGCCAATACCTATATTTGCCAATACCTACTGCTCACGTAGCCACTGGTGATTTCTTTTATCTTTTTTATTTTCTCCCTCCTCCACATAGTTCCTTTCTCTGGCTAACTTTTTTCTTCTTTCTTCTTATTATTGAGTTGAATTTTGTTTCCATCGAATAAAAAGTTGACCGCTAATAAACAAAGTAAGTGTGAAAAATTGAATTTTGTTTTTTTAATAATTTAAAAGTAAATTATTTGATTTTCTGTGGAGTGATGAGAGAGAGAGAAAATACAAAAGGAAACATAAACAGGCTGAGAGGTTTCTCGGTGTTAGTCTAATGTATTATTGCAATCTTTTCACGATAGAGGGTGTGCTGTCATGAGCACCCATGTCATGCAGCCAGAAAAAGAGGAAAGATGAGGCTGCCTTAAGGTAAATCAGGAGATAGGAGATAACAATGAAGTTTTTCTGTTGCCTGGTGGAGGTGTTTAGGATGTGTTTTCTTTATATCTTTATCCGCCCCTAATTGAGGATGCTTTAAAATTGAATGACTAGCAGTCAAAACGTGTTTGCTTCAAGCTGAGAAGAAAAATGCTGGTGTCTCCGCTTCCAAACTGATTGCGCTTTGTACACAACTGACAGCTACAGTCACTTTGAGTGACTGATAAGTGGGAAGCTTTGCCACTTATCAAGGAATGCAGGCTGAAAAGAAAAGACTGGAGCCGTTTAGATGCTTTGGCATGTTCAAAATAACATCTTACATCAGTCAGACTCAGAAGTACAAAACGACATTTAAAATGAAGTAATGTATGTAGAAATGCAGTATACGTCTATGTGTACATGGAAAGGAACGAAAATTACCTCACAAAACAATACCTACAAACGGGTGAAAGAGAAAGCACTGTTGTTAAGGTCACAGTTTGTGAAATGAAGCAATGGTTAAATCATTCACACACGTTTGTGATGAAATTTCCAAATTTAAAAATATGTCACTGTAGATCTCCAACATTATTTATATGAGCAGCTAGCTTTGACCAAATGGATGCCTTAAAGCACCTGAATAATAAAAATGTCATCGATTTATATAGATAGTAATTTTCATCCTGAAGGAGAATCTCAATTTGCCTTTCCCCTTTCCCTTTTTATATAAATATTTAATATTTAAAATACATGTTTAAAATATTCTGTTATATCTAACTGAAACAACATGGTTATGTAATAAAATAGGGTAGAAGTATGTTTCTTCTTTTAATTTTAAATGTAATTTTGAAACTATTCTAATGAATGAATATAAAGATTCAGAGAGCTACAAGTTCCACAAATAGGACCTTATAAAAATAACAATTTTTTGTAGTCAGTGATTAAGCTTGTGTGTACAGTACATGTATATTCTGTTCTAAATTTTTTAAGGCATTTATATTTCAAATATTTTATCTGTGTATTCACACAAGTTATTCTTCCTTTGTAATAAGATAGATGCACTGTACTTCAATGATTTAAACCCTTTTGTAAACACCATGCTGTCTACTTAAATAACTGGTTTCAGTTTGATAACCCATAAATTCATTTTTTTCTGTCAGACCATGTGTCCCAATTTTAGTTTGGAGACGGTTATAATAACCATATCCATGGTTAATTCTTCAAGCTTCCTTGGCTTGAGCCTGTGTCCTGGTAGGCTAAACTTAATGTATAGTCTCTTAATTATTTAATGAATAGCCAACTGCATGTTTGAAGGATGTAATTCTGGAACCTACAAATTATTTCATTCTTCTCAATTGCTATAGAATGGAAGACAACTAATGTTTATACTATTGTAAAATCTTTGGGATATGCTCAAAGATAATAATTTGAGTGAGTAGGAAAAAGAATGTGTTAGGACAGTGTGACTCAAAACAGTCTGAGGACTGGACAAGTTCTCAAGGATATAAGAAATTTATTAAACTCACTTTGATTCAGCTGATATTCTTTTTCACTGCAAGACCTTTTTGAACAAAAATGCAGTTTAGTGGTTTACATTCTAGGATAAGCTGCCGATTTCATCACAGACCGACGCTTTAGAGTAATACTGAATTAGAACATTTTGGTCAATAAAATAATTATTATAGAAAAATAGACTTTAGAGATAACCAAGTCCAACATTTTCTTATTTTTTTAGGTGAAAAAGATATGGTCCAAAAATAACTAGGGCCATGCCCAAGTCCCATAACTAATTAGGTGTAGACTATGTTTTTTCCGAGTCTTTCTTTAGTCCTCTTTAACCATTAAATAGATCAAGGTCACAGGTACTCATGAACACAAAATAGGCAGCAATTCTGCAGAGCCCATCAAATTGAGTTCACCTTATCTGGAATTCGAAACTAATATTGAATGTGCTGCTAAAGAAATTTGAAACAACATTTAAATATTCCCTTAAAAGTCGTTAAATGACACATTGCTTAGAGAACAATTAGGAATCTTAAATTCTTAGTCATTAAAATTATCAGTAGTTCATTTTGGAAGATATGCATACAAAACTTTTTTAACAACATTTATTTCATTGGTTCATGGTGGGTCCTTTTTTTTTAAATGACCATTTTTATGATGAGCTGGTATCTCTCTTTGACTCATTTTGGATCAAAATGTTTAACATCATATCATTAAAATCTATAAACTAACCAAATAAAGAAAGGAAAAAATGGTGTTTTAATATGAAAGTAACTTCTGCTGTATTTCTTCAGGAAAAGTGTTCTTTTGATAAAGAGTAGTTGAAGCTCTTTCACAGTAAAACTCAACTATTTTAAAGGGTCTCTTTAATTTCTTGTTATGTTTTAAAACCTAAATTAGGAAATGAATATTCTGGCTAAGGAAAGTATTTTTCCATTATCCAATTGATTTTACTTTTTCTCCCACTTTAAATGATGCCCATTCTCCAGCCTCCCCATTTGGGACATTTGATGGGCTTCTATTCTATCATTTATTGAAGGCTTTATCTTTGAGATTCCTATTGTTTTAAAATATCCTTTCTGTTTTGTTCTGTAATAGGTGCTTCAATCATGTAAAGGAACAGGAAAGCAAGACCTTTGTCTAAATCTTTATCCCCTGAGACATTGAGTAAAGTCTCTTTTGTGATTAAAAAAAAAAAAGGCTACTGCTCTTAAATGCATTACAAGCATGATCTTGAGGTGTACAACTATTTCCATCAACATGTCTTTACTTTAACCTGTCTTCTTTTTAACCTGTCTTCTACCTCGTATGTTTTTCTTCCTCTCTTTTATGCTATTACCCAATTGCTCTCTTCCCAATTATTCCAGTGCTTGTGAAACTAAATCATTCCTAGACAACAGATTGTATCAGTAAGAATTTAGGAGAAAGAACACAATGTAGAAATAACCATGCATCAGATTTTTTTTTTCTAAATACCGCTTTTTAAAAAAATTGATACCCTGGTGACATGAAAACGCTAATAATTCTTATAGTTATAAGAGCTTAGAAACCTTGTGAATCTCACTTCTCTCACAATGCTATCATTATTATATTTTATTTACATTTCTCTACAGTATTTGGCCACTATAAGATACAGTGTTAATATGTGTGAATAAATCCCACTTTGAGTAATAACCAAGTAGATTCTCACTCATTTAATAAGTGTGTGCTCTTCCATGTTGTGACACAACTCAGGTATCTGATAATTTTCTTCTAGCATCCAGTCCTAATCATAGAAGTAACATAGGAAGGGTTGATAGCAGGGGGAAAAATAGTAAATATTGAAGCCAATCAGTGGGCATTCGTGTGTTATTTTTACATTAAAGAATATCAAATTACAAGTTATGCAACTAACTGAAGTTCTCAAAACCATGTATGCTATCACTTTGCCACTCTGAGGTTTTTAAAGGCTTCTGATGCTAATATATATTATTTTCCCCGTTGCTCCTTCTTTATATGATTAAGCCATCAGAATTTTATACTCTATCTAAAATGAGAGAGAGCTACCTCTTTGCTAAGCTTTTTTGATTCCGTACTCAGAGCCAGATGGAATTAATGTTCCTTCTCCTGTTGCCAGTCTTCTCCAAGTAGCTTCATTAGTAGCGATTTCTTTTCAGTCTTTTGTTTTCTTTTTTTTTTCCTCTTGTTTTTGTTGTCTTCCTTGGGAGACTTGATCAGAGAAAATAGAGAAGAAATATGCAAAAACAAATAAAATCTTTCGACATAACCCTAAATTTGATGTTTTATAACATTTTTGATACAAGCTTGTAAACAGTGAAATGATAACTGGAAAATGGAGGCAGAGAGGCTTTAGAAAAATTGAAATTATCTGAGTTTTCATTGGAAAAGATGAGAGATCAAACATGGTTTATGAAAATATATTTTGCAACCATCCTCATTCAATTTAGATTAACATACTGTGATCCAATTCTGCCATGTCCCTGAAATTATGGACCTTAAGATGTTGATTCCTTTTGTCCAGTCTCTTTTTCTAGATGCAAAGATTAGCATGGGAAGTATTTACAGCCTCACAGTGAAACTGAAATGTCTTCATGAAGAAACAGTTGTTGAATTTTAAAATTTATTTTCACTGAGAATATTTTGCAAAGCTCAAGCAATGTGTGTATACCAGAAAAATTATTTATACACCATTTTGTTTTCTTGTTTCCTCTCATTGGTGTCTTCTAGTAACATTAAGGAGTGCTAATATACTAAAACTTTGACGATTTTTCCATTTGAAATCTTTAACCCATACAGACGTATTTATTGTTTGATCCTTTCATTGATTCTTTTGCAGAAAGATTTTAAGTATCTTGAACTTTGAGTATGTCTTTCATTTTAAAATATTTTAAGGAGGCTAATAACCTGCCTGTTAAAGACATTTTTAAATCTCTTATTTTCATAATTGCCATCAAGGCAATAAGACAAACATAATTTACCTATTAAAATCATAAAGGAAAAATGTCATCGAGGAAAGACATGAAAAGTTAGCTAAATGTTTTCTCCCAGTGCTGTTGATTGCTCAGATCTCTGGCATATAGTTATAAGACTTTTCTCTTCATGGTACAGCTTTAACTTAAAGGAGAAGCAGAAAATAACTTCAGAATGTGCTGTGCTTATTTCATTACTACTCATCCCTTCTCTCCACCTTGACCACTGTTAAGTTTTATTCCGTTCTGGCTGTGTTAAGCTGCACTAAATGCCAGTGGGATGTCTGCCCACATCATCTGTTATAATGATCTGCTCCTACTCATAGGGACTCTTTCATTGAGGCTCTCTTTTTACGATCTTACGTACCCACCTGCTCGCATAGGAAATATAATTCTCCCCTTATGTGATCCTGAGCTGGTCTTAATAAACATGATGGTGAGAAATGCTCCAGGCCTATTTTCTGCTCACTATTTAATAGCTTGATAAAAGTGAAAGAGCAGTAATTAAGAAAGAATACAAATGTTTGTCATTGGTGGGTAAAAGAAAACAAAAATCAAGGTTGGGGGCTGACTAAAAAATATGAAATAGAAATTATATTTGCTACATATTTTAATGAATAAAGCCACAACTCATTTCAATGTATGTAACCAACACAACTAGAATATTTTTGGCCTTTTAAAGTTCAGTTAAAGTTGTTGTATTTATGAAAGGTTATAAAGGACTCCAAATTACTACCAATTGAGTAGAGATAAAATATCCCAGATATTCTTCTTAACTGTCATGAAGACATTCTTATCACCTTTGAAACAGTGCTCACATATTACTAATAGATTATCAGAATCCTATGGGGAAAATGTAATAATATAGCTTCATTGAGCACGAGAGTAAACTGAGGCAGCACTAGTACCTATTTCAGTCTTGAAGGATCAAAGTAAACTAGAAATAAGAAGCATGAGGCAAAAGGCCACAGGAAGTCCCCAGGACTTGGAAGAGCCAAGCACTGGAGTGCAAAAGCATTTCTTTTTGTGTGGATGGTGGGCAGATCTTTAAGGTTACTTTGAGAGGGCACCCGAGAAGAGGACAGGTGGGAGGAATGATGGTATTTTCCTTGAAAGACTGTTCGGGCTATACCTAGGTCATAGGATTTGGAAACAGGAGACTTTATTATTTTTTAATCATATGACTTTGGACAAGTCATTTAATGTCATTGATTGCAGTCCCTTCAGCTGTAGACTGAACATTTTAGTATCTCTCACACAATTGTTGAGATAAAAAATCAAATGTAATGATGTAAGTAGGGCCCTAGAACAAATGCATGATGCTGTTGGTAACCTGTTTTTGCCTCCTGTGCCTCATCTCATTACTCGGAACTTGAAATTTGAGTAATCAGTATCCCAGAAAGGTTTTTGTTTCTTCTTGGTCCTCCCCCAACGCCCCAGGAGAAAACAGGGCAGGAGAGAAGACAGCTGAAGAATTATGAATTTACTTCACAACTTACATAATTAGCTTTAATTTGTGGCACACGTGTTGGTGTGGTGCCTAAAGGAGTTAGGTGGAGCACAACCCTTTGTCTCAAAGTTATACCTCACACCACATGTTATTATCATACATATGAAATAGTAAACACGTCTATATGAACAATGACAACATGTTGTCTGACAAAACCATTAACTATCCCAAGGTTCTCTTTTTTTTTTTCCTTTATTAATTATAATGAATGCTAGCTTTTCAGTATCTTTGTTGATTTATATCTCTGAATTAGCTTTGACCTTCATCAAATTGAATTTTGGTATTAACCTACTTTCTAAACCTTTACATTAAGTTGTATATGAGCACACTAAATTACATGATTTACCAAAATTTTATTTTATTTTTGTCATGAGTCACAATACTTTCTGTGCCTCCGTACCTTTGGAATCAAAAATTTTTAATAAGCTTTGAGAAAATACTAGAATAATCCATGTGAAGAATTTAAATCAATTTTTAGTTATGAAAATTTTATCTGGAGACTGGGAAATATTTAAGCTAAGCCCAAATTTCATAAAATGTATTACTAATGATAATCATGTTTGGCTAGTAGATAGTGAGATTAAGGTTCTTTAATTGTTAACTGATTTATTAACCATTCTTTGAGGCCAGGCATTTCTTTGGAGCAATAACTACTCTTTCCTTAGAACGTCATTTATTGGACTCTGTGCTAAGTTGCTGCATGCTTCACCACTGATGTTTCTGTGTAGAATTCATTCTTGAAAGGAGCATATGGGAGCAGTTGATTGCTTCACCACAACTGGTGTCTTGCCTCCAGCTGTGTCCAATAATCTGGCATAGCTGTATTTAGTGGATAACTACTAATGTTGTTATTGGTCATAAAAGTTGTTAAGGTACTTAGAGTAATAATGGGCTCTCTGCAGAGTAGAAGTATATAATTTCCATCTGACCTTTTAAATGTTACTGATCTATCATATAATATAAAATTAAAATAAGTACAAGTTATAACTATTTTATGTCATTTTAAACATTAAGTTTCTGTATTTTTGTTAGAGTTTACTGCATCCTCGGTCACTAATCAGGTGGTGTGAAATGAAGAGACTTATACTTAATTATAAATAACAGAAAAAGTAATTCTACCAATGCCATCATGGGATGCATTTTTTAAAACATAGGAAACCTTATACTTCTCAAAGAGAAATTGTAAACAATTCTATGAAATTTCGCCATGTATTAATTTAGATTTAAATTTAATCTACATAAATTAATCTATAAAATTAATATAGATTTCATTCCACCAGTTTACTTTACCATATGCATAGACATTTGATCAAACTTTATGAATAAGTTTTATAAAAAATGACACTAAAATTCCAATGGCACATTTAAAAAAATATTGCGAGTAAACGCACCATTGAGGACAGTAGGGTCGCTAAGGAATTGCGAGGTAGAAGCAGCCGAAGGGGACATGATCAGATTTGATTTACGTTTAAAAATTAATGTCCTCTCCAGCTGCCTCGCGAAGAATGGGGGGTGGGGGACAAGAGGGCAAGCCGGGACACAGTGCTGAGGGCGGGAGACGACGAGGGCACCGAGCACTACCACTGCCCCTCCATCAAATGCTAAATGCCGAGACATTTTGGGGTCTACTTACAGAATCTTCTGTTCCATTGTGTTAAGAGTGTCAGCTTTGGAGCTCGGTTTTTATGAAGATCTGCCATTTATAGTTTCCTCATCTGTAAAATGGGGATAATAGTACCCATCTCATAGGACTGTGATCACTGGATGAGTTCATTTACATGCAGTTATTAGAAGAGACCCTGGCACACAGTCTTCATTTGAGAATCTCAGCTCCCTGGATGCACAAGGTTGCCCTATATGACAACAAAAATGGAGGCTCTTTGAGGGAGGAAGAAAATGAGGGATGGCCATTGGGTAGGACATCAGCAGTGTGGGCCATGCAGAAAACATTTGGACTTCATGGAAGAGTGGTGTGATTATAAGACCTTTAAAGAGAACCCATGGTGTACAGATGGGAAAACCTGGAGAAATGGATCCAAAGACTGGCATTCGAGGGAGCTTTCACATTTCTCACAATTAAAAAGAGAGAGGAAACTCAGCCAAGCCTGTTTCAAAGGACAAAGGCAGCCACAAGAGTCGACAGAAAAAACTGTTTCTGGTATTGTTGAAGTTCTACTTAAGGCCTGGAAAATTCAAAGGCCTTTGACAAGGGCAGCAAGCCCAAGGCAGAGAAATTTCTCCTCACCAGGACCCAAGGGCACAAGCTTCTGAATGTATGTTTAGGATGCCAGTGAAGGTAATTTGTCAAGTAAAATACACTGGAAGTAGCGGGGAGACTGCCACCAAGAGGCAGGCTTCATACAACCAAGAAATTCCAGAGCAAAATGGCAGTGACAGCAACCACTGAGGCACAAGACTGCATGTGAAGAAATGCTAATCCCAGGCCAAGAGAAGTCACTGTGCAGAGAATGCAAGTGTGGTGGGCAAAATTATGACACCCCAAAGATGGCCAGGTCCTAATCCCTAGAACCGGTGAATATATTACTTTACAAGTCCAAAGAGAATCTGCAGATGTGATTAAGGTTAAGGACTTGAGATGGGGAGATTATCCCGGGTGAGCCCAATCTAATTACATAAGCCTTACATGGAATGCCGTGCGGGAAGGACTCAACCTGTGGTTGCTGACT
The DNA here is from genome assembly GCA_963575035.1 of Avahi laniger. Lineage (NCBI taxonomy): Eukaryota > Metazoa > Chordata > Mammalia > Primates > Indriidae > Avahi > Avahi laniger. Next base: position 44,132 of record CAUYSK010037652.1, read on the forward strand.
TTGAAGACGGAGGAGGGGCCACACTCCAAGGAATGTAGGTGGCCTTAGATTGTAGCCAGGAAAAAAATGGGGACCTCAGTTCAACTCCAAGGAACTGAATTCTGCCAACAACCCAAATGAGCATAAAACAGATTCTCCTCTAGAGCCTCCAGAAAGGAGCAAGCCCATTTTGAGGATAGCCCAGTGAGACCTGTGTGGGACTTCTGACATATAGACCTGTAAGATAATAAATGTATGTTTTAAGCCACTAAAAAAAAAAAAAAAAAAAAAAAATTGCATTAATTTGTCCTTTTCAAAGGTAAATATTTCTTTTCAAATATAGATATTAATAATTCCTCACTTTTTTCTGCATTTATATTTCTATATATTGTATCAAGTTATCTCAATCAGGGCATATTTGTATAAGAAATAGAATGTAACTGTATGTACCATAAAAAATTACTTTAAATATTTCTAACCTCAAGGCTGGGTGTGGTGGTTCACGCCTGTAATCCCAGCACTTTGGGAGGCCCAGGCAGGAAGATTGCTTGAGGCCAGGAGTTTGAGACCAGCCTAGGCAACATAGGGAGACCTTGTCTCTACAAAAATAAAAAAATTTAGTTGGACGTGGGGTGCATACCTATAGTCCCAGCTCCTGGGAGGCTGAGGTGGGAGGATTGCTTGAACCTGGAAGTTTGAGACTGTAGTGAGAGATGATTGCGCCATTGCAGTCCAGCCTGGGAGACTTTGTCTCTTAAAAAAAAATTTCAATCTTCAGTTATAAAAATTAGTCTGTCATTGTTGCCTTTATATTATTTGTATAAAGAATTTAGAAGATAAATTTTAGAGAAGTATTTAGATAGTAAATTCCTATCATTATATTCTGTGGAATATTGTGCAGATATCAAAGAGTAAGAGAGAGTAAATGTACCAGCAAGGAAATGTGACCAATAATAACCAATATCATTATCAAGTGAAGAAGTCTAGTCATAGATATTTTATATACATATATATAAAATCATTTCAAATGATTTAAATACACACGTTCTCACACACACACACACTGGAGAACGTATCTGTTCCTTATACTATTAATGGAACATGAAACTGAAAGAACTGAATAATGCCACAGTATTAATGATTCAGATAATTATAACAAAAATCAATATCCCAGAAATCCCCTAGGGTGGAATTAATGATATAGATTAAGTCATATCATTAAGTCATCCTGGACTGCAGGAAATTCTGCACATCTCAGTACCATATATTGGGGGATAAAATTTTTGTTCACTGGTTTTAGAATTGTTATTATATTAGTGCCATAGGCCTGCTAAAGCAAACTGCCGTAAACCTGGTGGCTTACAACGAGAGAAATTTATTCTCTCCCAGTTCTGGATGTCAGAGTCTGAAATCAGGGTGTCGGTAAGATTGGTTCATTCTGGAGGCTCTGAGGAAGCATCAGTAGCATGCCTCTCCCTAGCTTCTGGTGGATGCCTGGTAAATCCTCGGGTTTCTAGGCATCAGCCTAGCTCACAGCAACTTCAAACTCCTGGGCTTAGGCCATCCTCCTACCTCAGCCTCCTGAGTAGCTGGGACTACAGGCACACGCCATGAGACCCAGCTAATTTTTCTATTTTCAGTAGAGACGGGGGTCTCGCTCTTGCTCAGGCTGGTCTCAAACTCCTGAGCTCAAAAGATCCTCCCGCCTTGGCCTCCCAGGTTGCTAGGATTACAGGTGTGAGCCACCGCACCTAGCCACAGGGTTTCTTGGCTTGTAGATGCATCATTCCAGTCTCTGCCTCTGTCTTTACATGGTTTTCTCCCCTATGTCTGTGTGTTTCAAATATCTTTCTCCATTCTCTCATAAGGACCATGGTTTTTGATTTAGGGTCCAACCTAAATCCAGGATATTTTCATTCTTTATTATATCTACAAAGACCCTATTTTCAAATATGGCCATATTTAGGTACCAGGGATAAGGACTTGGACATATCTTTTGGGGGAACACTGTTCAACCTACCACAGGTATTAAAATTATTTATACATTGTACTGCAGATATTTTGACTATTGGGTATCTTGTTTCTTTGGGAAAGTACCACCTCTAAAAAGAATGAGACAAGTAACATTGCTTCACCATTTCAGATGTATTTAAATTTTAACTTTTAGTCAGACTTCATAGTTGTTATTTTTCAGTGTAGTTGTTATTTGTAAAGACACAGTGTTATTATTGAGTAATGCAGTCCATACACAGCAGTCCGCAATCATTTTGGCACCAGGGACCAGTTTCATGGAAGACAATTTTTCCACAGATGGGGCAGGGGTACTGCCAGTGAAGCTCTGCAGCCTGGTCCCTAAAAGGGACCTGGACCTAGCCTAAAGGTCATTTGTACCTAATCCATATTAGGTCATCAGATGAAATCTGTACAGATTGCCTTCATCACTAAGAAATTTTAAAATACCATTTTTTCATATTTTCCATTATTCTTACCAGCATACACTAGACTCTGGACCATCTGGATATAGAATTACGTATCACTTTTGGGCTCTGTCTAATATGATGCCAAAATATTTAGTGATTTCCGTTGAATTTTTAAACAAATGATCTTGATTGACTACATTGTTATTGAGTTAACAGTGGTGGCTGGTGCATTGTTCTGACATGGTTCTGCTATGTGAAAGGTGTAGTCAAAATAGCAAGGACTCCCACCAGTCAGACAGAGCAACATTTAAGTGGCTGCTCAACTAGTCACTAGTGATATTGCCTGAGCAATTTACTCTTTCCTCATTTCTGAAATACAGATCATATATCTTTGTTTCAGGCTTGTTGTGGTCATTAGAAGTAAATTAAAGCACTAAGTCAGTGCCCATTAATGGAAGGTGCTTGATAAATGGTAATTAAAAAGAAAATATTAATAACATCTATGTGGCGACGATGATGATATTTAGAAATAGGATTTACAGTGAAATGATCCATTTTATTTCATTTTGAGGTAAGAGCCAAGATTTGTTATATTGTGTGAGGATAATTACTTTATCAATATAATATTTTAAAGCTTTCCAGTTCTATTTTCCAGTTGCAATTACTTCAGGTTGTTTCTGTTAACATTTTTCTATTTAATTTTGTTTATGTATAACAAATATTCCATCTTATGTTTTGTAAGCTATATCAAGTTCATCAGCATATCTTTTCATAAGATACATTTAAATATAGAAAAATATAACCCATCAGAGTATACAGAAATGTGCTATTAAGCTCAAATTTTATTAATAAAATAGGTTTTTGCCTCAAAGATCTACAGCAGATGTGTGGCAACATTGTTGATTTGGCATCAATATATATCAAATGCATAATTATTTTCTGTGCATATAGACACACTTCTTTGCCTGTATGTTAAAGTTTTCACAAAAATCATACTAAAAACAAAACATAGGGTGTGTTTGATAAATATTAACTGATGGTGCTAAGTTTAAAAATTAAGAAGTGAGGACTATCCAACCCTATTGGGTAATGTGTATTTTCTTCTTAGTTTTATTTCTGTACGGGAGGTAATAAGCCTTCTTCAAGTAACAGATCTTTCTTAAAGTTACACACTGATGTGTCACATTATTGAAGTAAACCTGCAAAAAAAGGCATAATAGAAATCGACTCTCTTTGAAAACAAGGTACCTCTTTTGTTTTTACGAGGATAAGAGTACATTTATAATTAAGGGAAGATAGAACTGCACACGTTCTTCATTTCTAATTTCAAGATACTCTCCAAACCTGTTGGACCTGTATTGAATGTGATGCTTTTAATCTTATGTGATGCACTGAAATTATACCAGGCAGAATTGCACACCCCATATCAAGTTATTTGTTTAATCCAATAAAGAACTTTTTCTTTCTCTCCACGTGTGTGTTTGAGAGAGTGAAAAGAGCGAGAGAGTGCACATGTGCGTATGCACGAAAATTACTATCCCATAATAAAATCATGAGTTTTTTGAATAAGTGACTTTATCTATTAGAGTACCATAGAAATAATACTTTTCAGAAAAATAGGTCTTCTCATGATGATAGGAAGATGCCAAAACATTCCATTCGTTCTCAGCTTCAAGCTGTTGAAATATTGGACTGTGCGGAAGTTCCATTTAAAATTCATTAGTGCTAAATACAATTAATATTATGCTATAATAAAATTTTCAGAACTCTTCCAATTTCCCATAACAACCTTATCTCCAAAATATTACTGCAAAGCTACATTGATACTAGTGTGATTTAATATTTTCCGTCCTGACTTAGTCATTTTCAATATATTGGTCGCATAGACACGCACAGAGACACACAGACTTGTACCACCCACAGCCTCTAAACCACTAGAAGTCTCATTACATTAGGAATCCTGTGTAAGTTGGTGGCATAAGAATTAATGTCCTCTATTCTCTAATTCCTACACTTCTGTATTTACTCCTGTTGGAGTAGAATTAAAATAGCTCCCTTAGAATGTTGGTTTCTCATAGGGTGCTTGTTAATACATCTGAATTGTGAGTATACTGCAATTTGAGTACATTTTTCATTTTCTTTTTTATAAAACCCCAAGGGTCTGGGTACACTACAGGATGCTTCTGTAATTCGGTTTTCCAGAGTAGTCCCTGAATCCGTTTTGTTTGTCCCTAACCTCCTACTCTGTGGGAAATGGTTCTGACATAATGAGGAAATGATTCTTCATCTTAGTCAATACAGCATCTTCCAGCTTCATGAACTGATTTCCATGATGACGCATATGTTTAAATGGAGTGTGACGTATGGCGTAGACACACCATATATTAACATTTAGTCACCGACATATCAACTGTGGGGTCTATGAAGAAGTCCTAATCTTGTGAATTTGTGCTCTAGAAATAACTAATGATGTTGTTACCAGTCTCCCAATCACTTAACTTCAAAACTTTGAGTTCATTTTTGACGCCTTTCACTGTACATTCTGTATTCTGTAATGTAATGATTTTGCCATCACGATATCCCTTATGTCCTCTTCTGTTTCCATTGCCGTACCCCACATTCGGGTTCTCGTTATCGCTGGTCTCTGCGATGGCTACCAACTGTTCTCTCTGACTCCGGGAGCTTCGCTGTCCTGTCGGCTTTGTGCACTGCTGTCAGATCCCCCACTCGAAAACTTTCTGCAGCTACTGAATATCTATAAAATGCAGTGTCTGTTATGGGCTTGTCATTGAAGACCCTCTACCATTTAGTGCTAGCTTGCTTGTCTTTTTTTTTTTTTTTTAGAGATAGGGTCGTGCTCTGTCACCCAGGCTGGAGTGCAGTGGCATGACAATGGCTCACAGCAGCCTTGAACTGCTGGGCTCAAGTGAGCCTACCGCCTTAGCCTCTCAAGTAACTAGGGATACAGGTGCATACCACCACACCCAGCTAATTTTATGTTTTGTAGAGATGGGTCTCACTAGGTTGCCCAGACTAGTCTCAAACTTCTGGCCTCAAGCAATCCTTCTGCCTGGATCTCCCAAAGCGCTGGGATTACAGGCATGAGCCAGCATGCCTGACTTAGTGCGAGCTAACTTTATATTCTATTAGTTCTTTTTAGGAGATGATCTAGCCATATTTAACGATTCTTTTGTTCTTCACACTTTTTTTATACTTTCTAGCCTCAGATATATATTTTTTTAACTCATGTTAAAAGTGAGTTAGAACAGTATTCCCGGTTACTTCTCGCTGTGTCAAAAACAGTCACATTCACAAAGACAAAATTGACGTGGCCTCTTATGCATGATCACTAATTCCCAGAAGAAAAAATTCTTCTGAACTCCTATAGCATTTACCATCCTATACCTGTTTTATGGTCCTACTACTTATTACCTTGTATTTTACTTACTTAAACAATTTCCTATCTTTTCTCATTAAAAGAAGAATCTAAATAGTATTTATCTTTGTATTTTCACAGAATACACTTGAGTCTCTTGGGAGAAGAATATTAATTGCTCAATAAAGGCACCAATTTGAAAAGAATTAAAAGTCCTCAACTTTCTCATCTATAAAAGGTTAACATAGAGAACAAAACTTTTTGAAAATAAATGGTGTTTTAATCAAATCAGGAATCTTTACAATCAGCAACATTTTCAGATTGTTTTCTTGAAAATTTATAGACATGCAAATTAATTTCTTAGTGAATTCCTTAAGAACTATGAAAGTGCCTATTTTGAAATTCTGGTCTCATTATGTTAAATAAGAAGTCACTGCAAGGAAAATGTAATCTTAAAATAAATGGATATATGTTTTTATTATTTTATTTTTAGGTTTACAAAAGAATTTCAAAGCTAAATTCTGGCTATGAAAGTAAAATGATCCTACAAATTATGAGATTTTTGAAAATGTAGTTAAATTATAGCACATAATTATTGCTCTCTGTATGTTCTACCCTTATCTTTAGTGGAGAAGTCTTTGGCCTATATCGTAATCCAAAATTTTATAGGACTGCATTTTTCCTGAAGCCAAATGAAAGCCATTAACATTCAGTCTGAATCATGCTCCTAAAACCCAGAGCAATCCAATAATGATCGACAGGACCAAGGAACTCAACAGATAGGAATTTCTGTAGTTTGTTTGATGCAGAAGCAGTCTTAAAAAATCTAGCCCTGTGCTAGGCCTCTCTTGAAGTCTACTGTCTGCCAAGAATTGGATGACCCAAAGCACCACCCTAGAGGCAAAAATAAATCTCCTGATCAGCAATGGATGCTGATACTACGAATAGGCTTCTCATTAGGATTGAGCAGAAGGCACATGCAAGTGGCTAAGGCCATTCTTCAGTAGAATAAAACTTAAGTCTGATCCTATAACCCTATACAAGTTACTTATTTAATACTTTATTTCATAACTGTACAAATAGGAAATCTAATTTTTGTTACCGGCTATTTGGACATCATAGAAAATTTTTTTAAATTATGAGTTAAGTTAAAATGTCTTTAAATGTCCGAGGTGTGATTTGTTACTATATTAGTATGGATTGCATAGATATAGCTATATCTTCTATCCCATTCTGTAACAATTTCAAATTTGTTTATAATAAAATTGCATTAATACTAAAAAGTAACATCCACAGAAAAGTAAGTAGTTTATATCAACATGAAGATACTGGCTGGATACAGTGGCTCACGCCTGTAATCCTAGCATTCTGATAGGCTGAGGCGGGCAGATCTTTTGAGTTCAGGAGTTTGAAACCAGCCTGAGCAAAAGCAAGACCCTGTCTCTACTAAAAAAATAGAAATTAGCTGGACAACTAAAAATATATATATGTAAAAAATTAGCCGGGCATGGTGGCACATGTCCGTAGTCCCAGTTTCTCAGGAGGCTGAGGCAGGATTGCTGGAGCCCAGAAGTTTGAGGTTGCTGTGAGCTAGGCTGATGCCACGGCACCCTAGCCCGGGCAACAGAGTGAGCCTCTGTCTTAAAAACAAACAAACAAAAACAAAAAACCCCATAAAGATGCTATTGTAACACTTCATTAAATATAAAAATTCTCAATTGTTAATATTTTAAAAGTCCTCAAATACATAATTTTAACAGAATATTTTAAAATACTGTTTATTTGAAACTCTTTATATTAACCTCGCGTGTTTTAACTTAAAAGTTTAGTCCTATTTTTAATAAATATATTTTTCTTGAGTGCTAAAAATATTCAAAATCATTTGTCATTCTACATTTTAATTTTTTTCACCTAACCAGAGTTATCAAGTGTGGTATATTTTTGTTCCTCTGTAGTTTAAGACTTTCTGACTTTTAGATACTTCCGGAGTTTTGTTGTAAACTTCATGAGGCCATGTATTTGACATGCTTTTACTTAGGTTAGTCCAAACTACCCAATTCTACAAGAATTTTATCTTCATAAGTAGATAGAATTTATCCAGCAATGGACGCAGTATCTTATTTGTGGGATTTATGTTCATTCTAATAAGATTTGGTCTTTAGTTTCAATAGTGTGTATAAGTGCTAAACATAGTATTTCATACTAGGACCAGTAATTGGGGAAGATAATCAGACAACTGTAATTTGTACTCTTTTATCTACTTTTATGGCTGACTCATATAGTTTTTTTACCCTCTTTGCCATTTGTTTACTATATTCCAAATTGTTTTTAAACGGTTACACAAGGGATTATGTCCCTTGGGAATGGTCCATTACATTTTGAATATCAGTGCCATTCCAAGTTATTTCAACCATGGCATTAATCTCACTTAAAGCAATAAAAAGCAAATAGTGGTAAGAAGCAAGATGCATAAAGCATTACTTTAAACAGTTAAAAAAAAAAGACGTTAAATGTTTCCTCTCTAGGAGCTCCTGCAGCTCTTGATACATTTGTGTGCAACTGAGCAAGAGAAAAGTAGCAGCGGGATTATTAGTGGAGAAAGAAGCTTACAAGGAACATGAAAAGGAGACCGCTTCACATTCTGCCTCCTTTCTTCCTGCATGCAGTTAAAAAGAGAAAATCATTGAAACAAGCTCCTGTAGAACTCCCTTTTATTGGTTCTTTTCTTACGTAAAGTTACCAACAGGTTCATTCATAAGGTGATCTTGAAGGTTGTTTCACTGTCACTGAGCCACAGTTAAGATGGTTTGTAAAGGGTACCACCCAAATATAAAGATGCCTGGTAGGAAAATAAGGCCTTTATACAAAAAGAGCAGCAGCCCATCAGATCTTTCCTTTTCAAACCAGACAGGTCCCCCCCTCAGAAAGATTAATTACAGTCAGGTTGAGAAGACAGCCTTGCTCTGTGTGTGTGTGTGTGTGTGTGTGTGTGTGTGTGTGTGTGTCTGTGTGTGTTTTTCCTCTCAACATTAGAAAGATAAAGGGAGTGATTAGTGTGCACAAAGCCTCTGATCAAACCAGCTCAGAGGTTTGTGACAGGAGAGGTTCAAACACTTCATGGATCACTAGTGCTGACAGGTAGATCACACAGGCCTTAAACAGATGTTTAGTGAGAAGATGAATGTGTGAGATCTCAAACACGCAGCACTCTTTTACGTGGCCACTTTAGTCTGTGAAGTATTAAACGTTGCTAAAGAAACTGCGTCTCTAAAAAGGGTGAAAAAGTTACTAACAAGCCTCCATTAAATCTCAGCCTTTCTTTTATTATCAAGATTTAACACAGCTCAGATTTGGAAGTTATGAAACTTTCTACAGGAATTGATGAACATGACCACACTTTATCTTAGAATATATGAAATGCTTATTAATTAGCTCCTGAGTGTTTCTGCCTCATGAGCTATATCTGAGAAGTTTTGTTGGAATAGGTAGAATATTCAAGGCAAATTAAATTTAGCTAAAACCCAAAAATGTTAAAGTAACATATCTTTTATATTTGTAATATACAATTTAATATTGGATGAAAGCATTCATGATCATGAAAATATACCAAACATATATATTTACCTGAATTTTCATAGTGAATTATATATCACTAATAATTGTTTACAAGAGTGGATAACTAATAAATGCTATGAATGCCTTCTCTTTTCTTCTTTAACAAGACGTAACCTGTATATATTGGGGATGAGTGTGTACACGCATGTGTGTATATGTATATATGTATGTATATGTATGTATACATCCAGAGCTAAATACATAGTGTCATCAATTATTTTTTTATTTCATTATATCACAGGGACCTGAGATTTCTGTCAGTTGGTTTAATATGTTTCGCTGATACTAACAACTTTGCTAGGTATCATTATAAATTGTGCTTACCTTATTATTTGTAAAAACATACAAACTGGTAGAAACTGATAGAAAGAAATATTCTACAGGGCCTGGAACTTTTAATGCCTTAAGACCATGGCTCTGTGATAATATCCTTGTAAATTCTTAAGAAAACATTTATACATAATTGACAAAATAAGGGAGAATAATTGATTTTGGATTATCTAATGGCAATTTTTCAACTCTTTTGATATTAACTTTAGGTTATCTAAAAAAAAATTTTTTATTTCTTTATTTTAATATTTTTGGTAGAGATGGGGTCTTGCTATGTTGCCCAGGCTGGTCTTGAACTCCTCGCTTCAATCAATCCTCCTACCTTGGCTTCCCAAAGCATTCTGATTACAGGCATGAGCCACTGTATCCGGCCTTAAATTTAGGTTAAACAAGATGTGGCTGTCAGTTTTATCACCACTAATAGAAAGATGATCATTAATTAGCTCATAGACATAGAAAATAATTGTGAAGTATTGTGTATGAGAGCACTTAAAATAATAAAAACTTTATCCACATACAAAAGTATTAGAGGAGGAGGTGGTTTTGGAGGCAATAGAAAAGGAAGACATGAAGCAGAAGGAGAAGGGTAATGATAATTAAGTATTTAATGGAAAAAGGCATGTAGTCTGCCTACTACTATCTATTATAGTATTATCTGACTGCCTTTTTTAAAATCACATATATTAATGCACAATCTGTTTTTAGTTGTGTTGCCAAAATTACTGACAAAAGTGTTTTGTACATTTAACCAATACTTACTGAACATAGTATTTGCAAAATACTATTAACATTCATAGGCAATAAAAGATGGGGGAATAACATGCAGTCCTTGTTCCTGAGAATTTTAGATGTAGAGGTAAAAAGTTCTTAACAGTATTAGAACTTAAAATTGTTTTGATAACATTTCTCAAATTGTTTCATGGTGAGTATGTGTGTGTTTGTGTTTCCCCAAGAAATGAAGGGGGAGCCTTTGGTATATAGCTCAAAAATGTTATATTAAGAATCACTTTGTATATCTCTAATTTAGTCTGTCCAAATATGTACTGAATTTCAGTCCCCTCGAAGGATTCATTTCACTGAAGTTGGCTTCTTAGTGTCTGGGATGTCAGACGGGAAACAATTTTACCTCATCTAATTCTCTGTCCTTCAGCTTTTTCACTCACCGATTTTTTTTCCCCTTTAAAAAAAGATGCAAGAGTTGTTTGTAAGCAACTTCACAATTATTTCTTACCCAGAGTGTGGGACTGCCTGTTTGAATGTTTCCAAGAAAGTATTGTTCTTATGTGACAACAGGTCAGAAAGACTCTGCATTAATTACACTAACATATGGTTATTAACAGATTCTAGCTCAGGGAGCAATACTTTACAATGTTATCTTCCACATAGTCAGATGTTAGCCATATTGTCAGTGCTGGCAGCTATTGTTTCACTCATTTACTTCACAGAGCTAATTACTCCCTAATAATAACTTTACCTTGGAGTTTTTCACTTGCTTGTGCCAGCAAACCTGTTCACACTACATATGCTAATTATTGGCACTTATTCATTATGTTAAGATAGCTTTAAGTTCAAGCTGTGCAGCCTGGCTTTCGGTATGGAGCCAGCTGGCTGCAAAGTTCCACCTTTTTTTACTAAAGTCATTAAAAGTTTTAATATGGGCCCATCTTGTTCTCTTTACAAGATTCAGTCTTTCAGGAATTCAAATGAATGTGCAGTTACCCATGGACAATTGCAAATTATAATAAGGTCTTTGGTTTCTTGAGAAATTCTGAAAGCTTGCACTCATTGTGGCCTTTTCTGTTAGATTAGAAAAGATGAGTGAATTCTTTTACATTTAAACTATGTGATCACTTTATCTATTTGATTACTCCATACACAAACATACATGCATGTGTGAGTGCACACAGACACACACACACATACACACACACACACACACACACACATGCATTTTCTCTTTTTGATTCCTTTCTCTTCAGAATGAGTTTAACTCACTGGTGGTAATACTTTATGCATGGCAAAATAATGCAGAATCTGGAATTTTACTGTTTGTGCAACAATCCTTTCTAAAAATTTTTTTTCTTATCATTTCAAGAGACTTAGGATTAATGCCAGGGCCAAAGACTGCGCTTGAACTCTATTCAGGATTCCCATTGATATCAGCAGGAGTTAATATTTAAATGTTGTTTTCAGTCAAAGTAAAATATGGTTTCTCTAGTTTTAATGAACAAATAGCTTCATTTGGTTCACATCCAAATATAATTAGTAACTACCACCACTCAATTAAATACCCAACTTTGATGAGTATGAATCAAAGTAGATTTGACCTTTTAGTTGGTAAATATTTTTTTTGGGGGGGGGGTTCATCTTTTGAGACCTAGAAATGAATGTATACTCAGACATAAACTGCCTAAAATTAGATTTATCTTAAAAAAGATAACTTTTAAAAGATTCAATCTCCTGATCTTCACCTTAAATACTGCTCATCTTTCATATTATTTAATATTGCACGTAGGCACTAAACACAAGAATCCTGAAATATGAGTATTTAATAAAAACTGGTAGAGACATGTATTACTATACTTAAGAGAGAAAATTAGAAGATATGAATCAGTTTCAACCATATGCAAAAGCAAGAGGCTTGAGTTAGATTATCAGCTATGTATTCCATGAGATAAATCTTTAAGTTTTTTCTCTCACTTACATTTTGTTACTCAGCAATCTTCTACTGGAATACTCAAGGATAGTATTTATTTTTAGCCTATGGAATGCCAAATACCAACTTCCAGTGTTTTTAAGGATTGGTGTAATTTAGTGTGTTTTTGGGTGTGGAAAAAGAATATATGACAACACATGGAATTAGAAGAGAAATGGAAGAGAATGTCAAAATCTTTTGGTTTTAACCTACCAAGCCTTCCCCACCCACCCCCCAACCCCGGTGGGTGGTGGTAATGGTCGGAGGGAGCCGGTACAAGTTACTAGGATATTGAGAGGAGGTTGCATGTCAGTACAAATACACTCTTGCTGGGGGTTCTAAAAATGTTTTCACTGGAATATAACCTCTATTAAAAGTCTTGTTTACATTTTAGATATTTATACAATAATATGGTTGGCTGATGAAACAGCCAAGGGTTGAAGGAATTAATAATTAGCTGCTAGTTTTAAATGTTAGTTGGGAAATAAAGATGATATTTGAACTTGATATGTTTATAAAGATGAATTAAACAATTTACATGTTAGTTTAAATTTTCAATTATGTGAGTTATCCACTACTGTGTTTCTGATGAAGAGAGAAAAAGATTCAGAGAGAGTGATAAACAATGTTAATAATAAAAACAATGTTAAAAAAATAAGGGATGTTTTTTATTTAACAAAAAGTTTTCCAAGAGACCCCAAAATTCTAATTTCTGTTTTTCCAATTTTTGCGAATAGAGGTTTGTTTGTGATTAGTGGCTGTATTAGGTCTATTGGAGGCAAGAAAACATGTGGTTGCTGTGCCACAGGTATTGGCACATGCTGAGCATTACCACAGTTTCTTTTCAGAGTGGTTAGAAAGTTAGATCAAAATAAAATAAAATTATAATTGCAATGATAAAGTGTAACAGAGAAGTCTAAATAGGCCACCTGAAATTCCTTGAGGCAATTCAAAAATCTCTTTTTTCATAAGGAAATTGCAGATAAAATAAGAAAAATAGTTTAATGAAAATAGTAAATTTTAACTTTTAAACCTTTAAATTCTCCATAAAAAGTTATAATACTGAGGCATACGTACATGTTTCTATTAGAAGCTTTTGAAACTTTAATTAGCTATCAACATAATAAAAACATTTAATGATAAATAACCACAGCAGACTGAAGAAGAATTCATTTTGGCTACTCCCTATTTTCTGGGTAATCTAGTTTCATACTTTTTATTTTGCTTGAATAATTTCTGTCATCTTGATTCTTCTCTACATGTTTATTTTTATTTTGTATTTATTTATTTTTTTGAGACAGAGTCTTGCTCTATTGCCTGAGCTAGAGTGCCGTGGCATCAGCCTAGCTCAGAGCAACCTCAAACTCCTGGGCTTAAGCAATCCTCCTGCCTCAGCCTCCCGAGTAGCTGGGACTACAGGCATGCGCCACCATGCCCGGCTAATTTTTTCT
>CAUYSK010037653.1:0-35288 GCA_963575035.1 Avahi laniger
GTTATATAAAATCTTTCATATTTGGAAAATGGGAATAAAAATCATACTGATTTTGTATGGTTTTGTTTTAAGAATGAACCAAAATGATATATATAAATTGCTTTGCAGAGTGTTCAAAACATAATAAGCACTAAATGAATACTAGCTATGATTTTATTATTTTCCTAGATTTTTGACTAGAAGAAAATACATTCTCTCAATCTCCTAAAATAAGGAGATTTTTGAAAGGAGATACAGATAAGTAAAAGAAAACTAGAGAAAGGCCAGATCAATTCACACATACATAATGATCCTATAGAGTTTTTGCAAGAGTAGATTATATATATCTGGTTATAAGAGGATTCATCAAACCACCTCAGGATTGCCTATTGAAAAATTCTTATTTCATTGATGCAAAATAGGTGTACATTTTTTTTCCTCTGCTTCCATCCCAAATCACATCACATTATATATACTGTATTTGGGGCAGACTTTTAGCCTGTCTAAAATTATCTGAAGAGGATAGTAAAGATATAAAATGTGGGTATAATGCAATTGAAAGTCTTCAGATAGTCATCCTTTTGGAAATATGTTTGAAATATATTTTACTTATCTTTGTTCTACTTCATATCATAAGGTTAAAAAATCATAAAAATTGGAGAGAGGACCCTAACTGTGTCATTTCTTTTATTTGTATTTCTTGTATCTCTTAATCTACCTAAGCCATGACACCTCAATTCTGAAAAGTAATGATAGATGTTAACTGTCTCTTTTTTTCTTGGATTTTCATTTCTTCGTCTTTTGTTATATATGTTTATTTTCCCTGCCTTTTCCTCTTTACACTGAAGCTTGTAGTATTCACAAATTTGTTTTTTCCTCTTTCGCTTCCACATTGTGTTCTTTTCCTTTGGGGATATAGTAGTGGAATTAGTTAACAACTTGGAAAGTTCCTATCGACAGTGTGCCAAAATTGATGTACTGATTACATGATTGCTGTGGTTAGCAGAAGTTTATGGAATTATTAAATCCATCAATTTGAAGCTCCTGGGACTTTAAAATTTTTCTCCTTTCAGTTGGTAGTTTTGTTTCCAATAGTGTTAAAAAGAAGCAAAACAGGCTTATTTATACAACAACATCATGGTACCAACCGTGTTTGTTTCTAAGTTCGTTTTTTGTTTGTTTTACCAATAGGTGATTTTAGTTAATTTATCATTGCTGCAGTCACAAAAGAAAAAGGGGACATGGGTACAACATTCAGGTTTGTTCAGTACAAACATAAGATCCCAACTTGAGGAAAAAAATCTAAAGCTGCATGATATTCCATTAAGTGTTTTTGTCGAATGCGTATGTTAGCCACCCTTTTCAGAGAATGGCTTCTACCCAATCTGAAACCCTAGGAGGTCTGACTATAAAAATCTAAGATTTTCCCCAATTTACATATTAGCTTTAAATTTCATACTACCAGTACTCCACTACCACCAAGAGTAAGCCTCCAAAACCCCACAAAAATATTAATAGAAACTAGCTTATCTTATTCAGTTTCAAGGTTGGTGCTAATTTTGGTTGACTGTTTTGGCCTCTGATCACAGGAGCTACTGTGGGAACTCTCAGGGGATGCTATTCGAAAGGAAGGAGTGAGCCGGACCAAATAGCAAGATCTGAACCAGTGAGGAGAGGCAGAACAGAGTAAGGAAATTCTCCACAGACCCATGTAAGTCCTTAGGGGTTGGAAAAGAGGGTCACCTAGTTGTGTTTGATTAGGGTTAAATTTGTTTACCTGTAAATATGCATAGCTTCTGAACAAGTTTCAATGGGAAATTTACTTTTTCGTGGCCCCGTTATAGCAGCAGTGATGTTTAGAATATCACGGGTAGCTTTTCACTCTTCACCTGTAATTTTGATCGTTTTCCCAGGATTATGAGTTTGAAAAACTAAACATTGGTTATAAACCATTTCTGCAATTTCAAAACAGTCATCCCACCAATAGTTTTTCATAATTTGGATCATTTTGTCTATTCCATAATGAGTTGTGGAGCGCAGAGATCTTAACAATGGAAGTTTCAAAGACTCGGGAAGGACCAAGCAGCCATCCAGGCCCTCTGTGAGTCCATACTTAACATGGAATTTACATCCTTTTAGATACCAATTTTGTTTTTCCATATCAGGTACATTGTACTGTTTATTAAATAGGCCATCATAAGGGAGTTGATTTGGATCAATCTTACGGAGTTCATTCAAATTGCATATCCTAACGGTTTTACCACTAGTTAATTTAACATAAAAATCTATTAGGGCATTCCTTGGTATTCTGGTTCAGTTTTATAGGTATGAGTTTCAGTCTTAATAATGGCAGTCTGTAATGGTAGCAGGATAGTGAAAAGGAGTTCATCTACTTGGAGTCCATTTTTAATGGAAGTCCCCTGAGAAGTGAGAAACCCTTGTTTTTTGGTTATATGCCAAAATCATATACACTTCAAAAGTATATATGCCATCTGTGTAAATATTTACTAACTTGCCTTTGGCCATATAACAAGCTCTAGTGAGAGCAAAAAGCTCCATGAGTTGAGCTGACTTACATTGAGGAAGTTTCTTCTCTGTTAGCTCATTTTGGGTGGTAATGACATACCTTGCCTGACATTTTCCTTCTGAGTTTTTGGTTTGGACCCATCAACAAAAAATGTTATTTAGCCCACAGTATCTTAATCAACACAAGAGGCCACTATTTCCAGTACCGCACTTACAAGATTTTGGTCTTTACCATCATCAGGCAGAGGAAATAGAGTAGCAGGTAAATTGCAGCGTTTTAGGTGAAGATTAGGTGGAGATTATTAGGAGGAGGCAGGAGAAGAGTTTCATAAGATGCTAGTTTACCTGCTGAAAAATGCTGATTTGGTTGGAATTTAGTAGACTTTTCACACCATGTGGGACTTGCAAATTAAGTTCATTCGGTAAAACCAGCTCAGCTGAAGCTCCTACCAACTTGGCAGCTGCCCTTCCTGCTTTTAAACAATTAGGATGTGCCTTAGCTACTAGGTTTAATTGAAGGCTCTAATACGGAGCAGGCCTATGTTTTCCCCCATATTCTTGGGTAAGAACTCCTAATGCCTGATTGTTATGTTTATGAACAAACAAGGTAAAATATTTAATGTAATTTGGAAATCCTAAATCTGGGGTCTGTTGTAAGGCCAATTTCATTTGGCTAAAACCTACTCATGACTGTCTTCCAACGTAAGGACTCTGGCACTGCATTTCTAGAATGCTCATATAATGGCGAGGCCATTACAGAAGTATTTGGGACCCAGGACCTGCAAGACCAAGAAAACCTTTTAATATTCTTTTGGTTGCAGGCCAAGGAAAACTTGGAATAGTTTTTATACTCTCAAGTCAAAGAGAAATCCCTTCAGCAGGGATGTCATGTCCTAAGTAGTGGACTTCTCCTGAAAACTAAACCTATCTCTGGGAAGCAGCGTTTTCTGTAGGAACAGCAACCAAAACGAGATTTTGGAGTAGACTGGAAATAAGCAACTTACTTAGAGTGTCGTTGTTTCCCATCACCCCCAGATGGGACCGTCTAGATGCAGGAAAATAAGCTTAGGGCTCCCACTGATTCTGCATTATGATGAATTGCATAATTATTTCACTATATATTATAATGTAATAATAATGGAAATAAAGTGCACAATAAATGTAATGTGCTTGAATCATCCCCCCACACCCCCTGCCCCTAGGTCCATGAAAAAATTTTCTCCCATTAAACCAGTCTCTAGTGCCAAATGGTTGGGGACTACTGCCTTACGACATTGAAGTTCAGGTGTAGAGGTGATTTTTTTTTTTTTTTAAAAAAACAAGTAAAAGCAATAAAGTGTCGACTCTCTTTATGAACTGGAATGCTAAAGAAGGCTGAGAAGAGGTCTGTTACCATGAACCATTTTGAATCAGCCGGTACTTTATTAGATAATAAAGTATTAGCATTTGGGACTACAGGAAATCTTGCTATTATAATTTTAATTGCTTGTAAATCTTGAATAAATCTGCAGCCTTATACATTTGGTTTTTTAACTGGTAGGACTGGAGTATTTCAAAGACTGGTACAGAGGATTACTTATAAATTCTTGGTTAATTAAATCTTCTACTGTTGGTGAGAGCCATTGAATTGCTTCAGGTTTTAGTGGATACTGGGGTGACTTAGGAAAAGATTTAGAACAGCGGTCCCCAGCCCTTTGGCACCAAGGACCAGTTCCCCAGTTTCATGGAAGACAGTTTCCCACGGAAGGGCAGGGAGGGCTGTAAATACAGATGAATCTTAAGAAGCTTCCCGTGCTCACCTACTGCTCAGTTCCTGCTGGGTGTGCCCCCCCTTCCTAAGTTTCATGGAAGACAATTTTTCTACCGACAATGGGGTAGGGGTAGGTGGAGCTCTGCACCCAGTCCCTAACAGGCCACGGGTTGGGGACCGCAGCTTTATAAAGACCTATTTGGACTTTTATAGATTCCACACTTTTAATCCTTCCTGTATCAGTTGAGGAAGAGGGCCCATAAATATTCAGGTATTTTAGATAGGTCAGGAGGTATTGTGGGTCTGAATTTCGATCTTATCAATTTCTGCCTGTAGAGAGCATAGTAGTTCTGGTTCAGGAAAATCAGGAAATGCTAAGATTATTCTCTTGAGAATTTTATATGCCCTTTTATCTTTGAAAGTAAGTATCTCTCTAGCAAGTGTACTGGAGCAGTATCACATAATAAAAATATGTTTTTCTGAAAATGAACCTAAGGTCAATGGGACAGATTCAGATATGGGAACTGCTTGAACTCAAATCAAAACCCCACCACAGAAATGACCTTTTACTCTGAGGGATTTGTTGGCTTATTAAAGTTGAGTTTATGTGGTATTAATAGGTAAGGTGCCTCTGGTATCCACCAGGATTGCACAAGATTCCACATTTATTTTAACTTGTTTCTCCATGTTTGTTTACGGGTATCATGGGGAACAGTTTACTGGAGAATCAACCACTGTTGATTGTCATCAGTGTTGATTATGATTGCAGAGTTAATCTCGGGCTCCCTCTAATGGTGACACAGTCCAATCTAAAGGGAGGAAGTGGGACTGATACAAAAGCAATGTCTTTTGCAGTGTTCTGGTTGATTGCAATGAAGGCAGATGCTTTGGGGTAAAGAATTTCTTGTCGAAGGACCTCTTGGTTGTCATTTAAATAAAAATGAGAAGATGCCTTTGGTGTCGGTGGCTATTGTAATTGGAGAGACTAAGCTTTTTGGCCTTTTGGGTTTTTTTCTTGCTCTTTGTTCAGCTGAGGCCACCAATTCGGTCATATCTGTAAATTCCTGTCCTGGTTTATGTTTTTTAATTAAACTGCTAAGTTCAGGATGGACTCTGTTTATAAATAGAGCAGTTAATGCTGTTTCAGTCCCTGTGGGAGATACCCCTGCTGTATTTTGAGCCCAGAATGTTTCACAGTGTTTCTAAGCCAGTTCTGTACTCTGAAACTGGTTCATCCTTCTTTTTTTTTTGGTCTGTAAGATTATATTATGGACCGATAAATTTTTTGTGGAAAAATCTTATAAATTGAATCTCAGAGTTTTCAGCAGTTTTACTAGCTTCGTTAAGCTCTTTTCATTAGGTTTCAGAAGGGCCTTTAATATCCTCAGGTTTGTCTCATTCCACTGCTGCCATCAATTTTTGAGCTTCACCATGCCCCAATATCATGCGAATAAATTGGTAAAGATCAGGGAATCCTAGATCGTAAGCTCCTACTGAAGCTGCCTTTTTCACAAATCAGTGACAGGGTGCAAGGCGAGAACTATGGTAAGGGCCTAGCTAAAAATAAGGATAATAATTAGTAACTGTCCCCCTGCTTATTTATCTATAATTGCCACTCTGGAGCCATGCAGCTGGTGTTCATAAAGATTCTTAACTTCCCTTCATAGCTGCTGTCCATAAAGATTCTTAACTTTCTCCGTAGATAACATCACCTTTTTGAAACCTAAAGATAGTTTTTAAGATATTTTCCAGGGCCCACATTCCAGTGGATTGATTGACCCACCCAGTGGACCAGCAGTCCATACCAAGAAACCTACTCAACTGGAATTGTGACCCCAGGGACTGAAACAACATAAGATGATTTCTACACTCCTATAATTTCGCCCCAATTAACAAACCCAATTGCCTAATCCCTGGCTTGTCAAATTACCCTTTAAATCCCTGTCTCCCAAATTCTCGGGGAGGCAGATTTGAGAAATTTCTCCGGTCTCCTCGCTTAGCGCTGTGTGGAATAAAGACTCTCTGCCTTGTAAAACCCTGATGACTCAACCTGTTGGCTTCCTCCTGGGCAGCAGGCATATGAACCTGGTTGGGCGCAGCACTATGGGAATTCTAAATTCCTCAGGAAATTTTTGAGGATTTTCCCTTGGTTTAGGGAAGTCCCTTACAATGGCTCTAAGCTGTTTTAGACCATGGGGTAAAGGTGGTTACAGCAGAAAGGCCTGGTCTTACTTACTTTGTAAGGCATCTAACTTCTTTTTTCATTATCTTCTGTAGAAGAGGGTAATTTAGCAAAAAGTTAGTGGACTCAGAGTATTTAGGTAAAGTTGGATAAAGAGAAGGAACAGTTGAGGTTAGTTCAGTGCGAGTACAGTCGTCTTTCATGTCCTTCATCTGTTGCTTAAGCTTTTCATTTGCTTTTTGAAAAGAATCTTTTAAGGAGGCAATTTATTTACTTAGTCTTTTAGATGCCTCACATACCAATTATAGTATGTATCCCATTGTTTTTGTAGGATTTTTGATTCTCTTTTTCCTGACATGCCTAACAAATAAACAGTTTTATCCAAATTAAAACTTCTCCATTGTGGCCATCTTAATTCTACATGGTCTCTAGTAAGGAGAACCCACTTTTCTGGAAATGTATACTTTCTGGGCCCATAAATTTTATACATAAAATTATCTAGACTTCCAGACTCCTTGGATTAAGACAATACATTATGAAAAAGGTACCTACCTGAGACTCAAGACCTCTTACCGAATCCAATAGAATTAATTATCAAATCCAGTCTCATCCTGGACCCAGTCCAGTCTAAATATTGCTCAAATAAACTTGGAGAGCTCAGGACACAAATTAGTGGAGCTTGGAATGCAAGAGAAAAATCACCTGTGACTTCTTGTTACAAACAAAAGAGTAATGAGCCCAACTGGCTCCACAGGTACCTCACCTGGTTGCCTAGTGTTCCTAGGGGCCACTGAAGTTTTACTTCAGATCCTCACTTCTGACACCAAATCTATTAAAGGAAAAACTTTGGACAAATTTAACAGAATTTAATTGAGCAAGAAAAAAGAAAAAAAAAACAATGCACAAATCAAACAGCCCCCAGAATCAGAAAAGATTTAGAGAGACTCTAGGACTGCCACAGATCAGATAAGATTTAAGGACAGAAAAAAGAAAGTGTCATACAGAAAACAGAAGTGAGGTACATAAACAGCTGGATTGGTTACAGCCTGGCATTTTTCCTATTTGAACTCAATTTGAACAGTTTGCTGCCTGTGAGTAGTTGAAGCATGGCTGCCGTGATTGGCTGAAACTCAGCTGTTGTTACAGAAGCGTACTTCTAGTTTAGGTTTTTAGCTTGTTTACTAAATTAGGTTGCAGTTCATACATAAGAACTCAAGTACACAAGAACACAGGCTTTCTCAGGCCAAATTTACTTTGCTTTAATACCTTACAGAAGAGACTTCAACTGATAAACAGACAAAAAAGTGGGTCAAAGACAGTTCATAGAACAGAAAATACAAATGGCTAATGAGGATTTTTTAATCTTTAATTTTACTGATAATAAAAAGAAATATTGGTTTTAAAATGAGAAATCATTTTCACTTATTACGATACATTTTATAAAATATTCAAATTTGGGAAAGTCAAATTATAAAATATAAACTGCCAGAGCCAGTGTATGTCAGGAGCCTTAGCACATGTTCATATCCTTTGTGATCCAGAAGTTTTGCTTTCAGGAATTTTTACTAGAAAATAATCAGAAAGAGGACAAAGCATTACTTGTAGTCACTGTACATATAAAAATCAGAAACTATGTAACTCTACATATGGGAGAATGACTAAGGAAACTGCTATATGTACAAAATGTAATATTGTGATTTGTTTATACTGTTAACAGTATAAACTGTTAAATGTGGGAGCATGCCTCTGATACAATGTTAAGTGAAAAAAATTGGGACTCTATAAATTAGATCTAAGTTATGTTTTTTAGCAAGCATAGAAAGTATACTGGAAATAGATACGTTAACTGTTGTTGAGGTCCCCTGTCTTGTCTTTGCTTCTTTAATAACACACCCATGCAGGGGAGGAAAACCCATCCTAGATGCATGGCTGAGGCCCCTATGACAAAAGACAGATTAATGAGAGAAAAGCATACAAAGTTATTTAATAAATTTTATGTGATGGGAACCATCATAAGAAAATAAAGACCTGAAGAAATGGTTAAATCTGTGTATTTTTATGCTAGGGTTTAATGAAGAGAGGACAGTCATGGAGAAATATCATATGATAGGAGAAAGGGAGTATAATCTAATAGTAATAAACTGGAGGAAATTTACCAAGGGCTGTTCAGATTTTTCTCTGTGACCCTTCATTTTCGGAGATAAGGATGTTCCTTTCATATAAGGAGGACATGTCTTGCATCAGGGTCTTATGACATGCTTCAGGCGGAATTCAGAAAATCCTTCCTAAATTCCGTGACCTGCTTCTGGGAAGAAAGGTGGGAGAAGCTGAGAGTGGCCTTCCTGCCTCTGCAGTTTTCTCAGATTCCTTTAACTTAAATTATTCAATATGCCAAAGTGCCATATTTTGGGGTAGCGTGTGCTGAACCTCATTATCTGCACTTAATAATCATAAAGGGTTGGTTATTTTTACTTCCCTTCCTCCGTTGGACTATTCATGAGAGAAGGGTACCATGTTTTTCATATCAGTGCCTGTACAACATGCAGCATAGTGCCTGACCCAGTGTGGACAAAAATATTGACTGATGTTGGGTCATGGGCGTATAGATGACCTAATCTTTAGGCTTTATTTTTCATGACGGACCTGCAATACTTGTATTATCTGAAAAAGAAGACAAATTTTAGAAAAGTTTCTATTATGATAATGTTCTTTAGTAATTAGCCCAGTTTTCTAATGGGTGAATGGGAAGCATATGTGATAAAATCTACACAAAGGTAGAAATAGATATATTTTTTTCTTTGTGAATGGAGATTATGTCCGTTCTCCCAACTCCATTCCATGTTATGATATTTGGATTGTGTTATTCTGCCTTGTGGAAATAGAGTTTGCACAATGTTTTACCTGCATAAATAGAAACAAAATGTACTCTTGTCATGTCCTGTGGTTTGCTTAACATGATTTGGTGTCTTGTCTCTGCTGCATGTGGTGCTGGTTAGCTACAGAGACACAAGGATTGGGTGAAGGGAAGTATTGAAAGGGGAGCTGATTTTGCTTTTCCCTTTTCCTCCCACCTACTCGCCTTTAGGTGTAACTTTATGATGCCTTCGTTATTTGTACAATTTTTAAGTGCTTTAGAGCTGGGGCAAGTGACACTGCACATGTAATATTAGCATTTTCTAAGTGTGTCAAATATATTAAAAATTGGCAGAAAAAGTAGTAACAAAAATAAAAATAGCATAATAGTTTCCTTCTGGCTTGCCCGAAATGGATAAGCCACATATTTAAATGGATAAGCTCAAATATTTAGCTATCAGCTCAAATATTTGGAAATTGTAAAATCTATCAAATTTTCTAATGACACAGCATATGGAGTAGAAAGTTACTGAAAGGTGGGTGAGAGGCTAATTTTGCAGACTGCAAATCACATATGTAGAATTATGGATGTCTGGAAGTATGTTTGCGTTCACCAGTGTATGTGTATAAGATAATTTTGAAAGTAGAAGTAGCAGCTACATAAAACAGAACATTTTTATTTAAAGCAATTCTGACAGAATAAGAATGGAAGGAAGAAAATTTTGGTAGATTTTAGCTGGTTTCTAGGGGACATTGAAAGAGAAAACTGCCTCAGAAAAATGAGGAACGTGCCTGTAGATTTAAACCTGAGTTTGTGTAAATTTTTCTTAGATCTGAGCAGTGACTAGGAAGCAAGTTTGTGCTTTTCCTTTATGCACTGTTAGTCCTATTAATGAATACCACCAGGTGACTGATAGTTTTTTGAGCTGAAGAAGCATTGTGCATGGGATCTAGAAAGTCAGGGTTAAGAAAAGGATGTCAGCGACTTAAGACCCACGTCACGTGACTCCCTCTACTTGCCAACACTGAGGCTGTGGATCAAATTTCAGCTACAGGCAGTCCTCCCAGCCATGTGGGTTTAGCCGAATAAAAAGCAAAGCTACACTTCCTAAAATTTTAGGAGCTGCTCTCGGCTTACTGTGGGGCCTTTGGATCGGGAGCTGTTTTTCAAATCAGAGCATATCTGCTGAATGGAATTTTAGTGTTTTGCTGTCATTTTAATGTTTTCATCTGGTCTTCATCAGTTCTTTCAAACACTTCCTGAGAGAATGGGGGCAGGAGCTCTAGCCATCTGTGTAAGTACAGGCCTTCTTCTTTGGATACTGCCAGTTTCTGGGAGAGGCCTTTGCCCTCCTTGTTTTGATGAGAACTTTGTGTAACTTTTTTTTCCTTCCTAGGAGGTGGGGAAATATTTGTTACTTAAATTTCTAACTATTGAAATGGGTATTACACAGCATTTTGGGTGACATTCAGCATTTTTGTGCTCTTTAGTTTCCAAAAAAAAGGTGAAGGAAAATACATGCCTAGTTTATTTGGCCAAGTCAACTTGATTTAAAGTAAAGTATACTCAAGTGGTTTAGACTTTCTTGTTCCTAAAGGGTTAAATATGAATGTTTAATTGTAGTTATTGGAAAAATCCTGTGCTTGCTTGAGAAAGAATTGAAATAACCATTAATTAACCTTTGAGTGTGTGTATGACATTTTTCTGTTTTGTATTCCTATTTTTGTCTAGTAACTCTAGAATTTTTGTTTCGCATAGTTGCTGAAAGTGATGGTAGAAAAGCTTGGTTGATGTATATTTGTGAATCCTTAATCAACTGGAAACTTCTGGTTTTTATAATACAGGAGCATCAGTAAACAACACTGATATAAAATCTGTAGGAAAATGTGCATATTTGTAGGATGGAAATTCATGAATTTCTAAAAAATTCTGGTGCTTATACAAAACCTTTTACAATAATCAAATATTGTCAATTATATAATTTATAGAATACTGTAATTTATATTTTTAACTATAGAAAATGCATAGATTTATATGTGAATTATATATATTTACATTTCAAGTTGATATTGTGTTCCAGGGGGCATTTTATTTGTCCACAGAGGTACTAAGTGAGAAATATCTTCTTCTTTATTATTACCTTAACTACTCATTAACTGTTCACTTTTTTATTTTTTTTGGTTTCAGAAAGAACTGCAGTTTGTTGTAGGTGTGATATGTGATGGCATCCTTAAATATCCAGAAATATCTGGGCAATTTTTGACACATTGACACTGAATGGTCACCAGATGGAGGACCATCCATCCCCACAGATTACATTTTCTTAGTAAAACTTCAGGATGACTTCCTTGTTTCCAGGCTCAGAACTTTTCAGCATCCTGTGTGTCAGGCTGTCTGTCTTCCTTTTAGCCCTGAGGCTTGTAGCATCTGGGTATTCAGGTGATTATCTTTTTTATCACTCCAAAGAGTTTCCTTCAAAATCTGACTTGTTTATGTGTAAAATATTGATCTTTGTATTTTGTTACAAAGACAAGTCTTCTGTTTTTCTAACTTTATAAAAGAAAAATATAGAATGGAAAATGTGTAGAATGAGACAGCAGATTGACCTATTTGTCTTGCAGATTTGTAGTCATCTCTGATTGTCTTACTGCTTGCCCTTGGCCTGCAATACATTGATCTTTACCTTGATTGAAATACACTTTGACTTGTGTGAAACTTCATGATTTTCCTTAATTTATATCCAAAACATGAACAAAATTTAATTTAAGATCGACATAAACATCACAGTTTAAGAAACTACTCTGGTAGATGAGTCTCTTCTCTGATGGTTGATCTTCCCTGGTTATTGATGGGCTTCCTAGTGAGGAGGTCTCAAGACTATTGCGTTTCTTTTGGAAAGAAGTTTCTTTAGTCAGGTGAGGATATTCCAGAGAGTCCTTCCTTGTACTCAGGAAAGAAAGATCAGAGAGACAGGGTGGGCAAATATTAACAACAGTCCTAGTGTATGCATTTCGTTAACTATTTTAACTATCTTTTGAACAAAAATAAATAAAGGCATAAATAAACAAGATCACCAGCACTTATAAAAAAGAATGTTGGTATAAAACTCAGGAGATCTGGGCTATAGGCACAGCCCTTTCTCGCTGAGATTACCACAGTGATCCTGATTTTCTTATTCCTAAGGTGATGGTATAAGCACTAGAAGACCCCTAAGGATTTTTCTAACAGTAAAATCCTAAAGTTTTCTGTCCTTTTAACGGGAGTGAACCTATATTGCTTTTACACAGACATACACACAACACTCTGTAGTCCAGTCTTCAAACTCAAGTGATGTATGGGAATTTATATGCAAACAAAAGCCAGGAGTGGGGAACCTGTGGCCTCAAGATCCCCAAGTGCGGCCCCTTGACTAAATCCCAATTTCCCAGAACAAATCCCTTTATTAAGGGGCCAAGAACTTGGCCAGAACCCCCAAGTTTGAAGTTTAAACAGTTAAGGTAGGCTCAGAATACCTTAATTAGTAACTGTTGTTACTGTTACTGTTGAATATTTGTTGGTTTGGGGTTGCGTAGCCTCCACTTGTCCTTTTTCCTAATATAAAGTCCTGACTATGTTTTGGGGAATGACTGCACCTTCATTGTCAACAGCTTTAAGGAGACTATAGCTCAAAATGATTGTCCTCCCTCTAGCAAATAGTGGGCCCAGCATCCCCACCAGGTGAATCAGACCCTTTCTCCTGCAGGCACCTGAAGCTTGAGTGACTTGTCAGAAGAAAGAAAAATGGTTGGGGCTTCTTTATTAATAATAAAGGCAATATCAATATTAATATTAAGGCTAGAAAGGTAAGATGTGTATTCGAAGGGAAGCTAAAACTCTACAGGTATTTAAATTTACAAAGAGGTAGAAATATATCATTGTATTACAATACAAAATAAAGTTTAAATGGAATTATAGTTTTTCATTTCTATAGTTAATTTTATTAAATAACTAGAGGACTATTGACTATTTCTTATTACTGGAAAGGATATTTTATATTTGCTCGAAGCTGTTGTATATTCTTTAATAGTTTAGGTATAAACTATTAGAAACATCTCATTATTGGTTTCTATTACATGTCTCCTTCTCCAAGTGAGTTAGAAGAGCAAACCCTTATAATAAGTATTTATGGTGATGTGAAGGATTAATTGGGATGTCTCTGAAAATACAACTATTATGTTTCATTGTGGTTGTTTTTTAAACGATGTTTACTTTTAAGAAGTATTACTCTGAATTAATTCCCAATTAAAAACAAGACTCAAATCTTCCTATCTTACTGAGAGTATAATTGCTATTTCATTGTTTTTTAACCAGTATTGGTTTTTCTTTAAAGTATTAGCCTGAATTAAATTGCCAATTAAAAACAATAATCAGATCTTCCTTTATTACTGTCATTATGTATGAAGATGTTATACAGTATGGCTCTATTTTGAGTAAGTAAGTAGTTTAAACTGCATTCGCTTCAAAATGTGTGAGGTTAATTATGTCTCTTACCTGAATGCTTTCTTAGTCACCATGCCAAGATTGCTTGTTACCCTATTTACAGAGACCCAACGTACTGTCTGTAGTTCTAACCAATGGAGAGAATGAAGAGGAAGGGCTATTAACAGAGCATTAATTGACCTATTAAAATATGCAAATATGTCAGTGAAATTTGACCTGATTCTGTAGATTATGCAATTCAAAATCAAATTGAGATTACAAGTATCCTACTCAACAAAATGATTATAGAATTAACTACTTGCATGTAATTGTCTTATGTCATATATAGCATTTATCATAGTTTGTTACTATAATTATATACTAACTGCACTATAACATTAAATCTCAATCAAGGAGAGGAACACAGACCCAGAACAAAATGAAACTGTCTTTTATTAGTTCTGTGACTTTTTCCAAATTACTTAACTGTGGTTTTGTTTCCTTAACTCTAGATTAGAAGTAATGTTTCTACTCTTAGGATACTGTAATAACTAAATGGTAGTCACTTAGTAATGTTTACATTTTGATTAGTTGCTACATTCATTCTCAACAAGTGAAAGTTTCCCCTAGTTCTGCTGCCTATGTCCCCCAGTAAAATTGTTTACATTTTGCCATCTTTCTTTTCAGTGTTTGGATTTTACTAACACACGTTTACAACATTTAGAATAGGACACATGCTTAAAAAAACATTCTCTTCCTTGGGATACAAATTTTCATTAAAAGGAAGAAACAAGCGTGGAATTTTCATTGTTAGTAACTTGAGTCAATTGAATATAAGTTTCATTTTTTTGTATATAGTCTTGTTGAAAATTTTAAAATTGTGACTACCTAAAATGTTGCTATTTCAAAGACATGGCATTTTGAACCTAAATGAGAATCAAATTGATTATATGTGCCAAAAAATTACTGAGATATATACAGAGGCAATCAAGTCAGAGAAATAAAATGTTCGCTCTCCATCTGTAATTTTTCTTTTGACTCTTTAGAGCTACCTTAAAATGACATCTAGGTAAGTTTTCATCTTTAAACACATCTCAATGTTTCTGGGTCTACATGGGGTTTCGATGTTAAAAATGTTTTATTTTCCTGTTAACCAGGTGCTTTGAGTCACACCCCTTGGTTACCGTAGTAATATCTCTTAGACACTGCAGTGTGTTGCTCCCTCTCTTAGCCACACTTAAGTCGTGACTTTAGGTTTCTCATTATTTTCCACTCCTTTTAACCATTATATCAGTCTGCGACTTTCGTAACACTGAGCAACACGTGAGAGACATTGAAGATTTTTATTTGAGTTGAAGTAAAAATAAGCGAAGACCACTACTGTTTGTCTCCAAACGTTTACATTTTGATTCGGGTGCTTCGGTTGTAACCATGCAACCTCCTGTGGTAAATATGACTGACTGCTCTTTTTTCTTCCGTTCTTTTAAGCAAAGTAAAGCAGCAATTCGGCTGAAAGAAGACATGAAAAAGATAGTGGCAGTGCCATTAAATGAACAGAGGGATTCTACCTATAAGAAATTATTTGGAGTCAGTCTCCAAGAACTTCAACGGCAGGGGCTCACTGAGAATGGTATTCCAGCTATTGTGTGGACCATAGTGGAATACTTGACACAGCATGGTAAGCTAAGGCATGTTTTAGTTCTGTTCATTTTTATAGTTCTTGCATAAAGGGAGTTCGTATGAATTATAATGTATGATTAGAATATCTTCTAAAACACCTTAATTAGAATATCAACTTACTGTGTAATGTACTCTTCCCTTAAAAAAGGACATTACTGCTTGACATACTATCTTGTCAACATTATGTTGACAAGGCCAATTTGATTAACAACAGAGCAATCAATTAGATTTCTAGTTTGGAATGTTTTCTAGTTTTAATTGCTTAAATACACGTAAAATGTACTGTTCTAATATTAATAGTGAGTTCTCTTGATTAAATTTCAACTGATAGTCATTAATTTTTAATGTAATCGAACACTTTCTGGGTATCTCTTTCAACCGAGACCAATCGTGAACTTACTGAATGCCTTGACAGTGTTCAGACACTCAGTAGGGATACTGAAAAATTATGCCTATTACCCTGCTATTGGGGTGTCGTTTATTTTTAGAGTGATAAAGTTAAGCATATTAAGCATTTGGAGAATAATATAGTACATTGCTCAATAAAAGATACATTATATCTCTTAGTTATTGAAAGCTTGTAGCCCACAGCTTTTTGACGATTTTATTTGAAACAAAACATAAACCTGGGTAATTTGAGAGAATGCTTCCATATCCCTCTTAAATCCTTTTGAAGCTAGGGTGGTGTGATGGAGAACTCTAAACTACGTAATAAATATCAATAAACTTTAAAAGATTTGGGAGGGAAACATTCTGAGGGAAAAGTTTGGAATTTTTATAATTTCTGTGCTAAAATAAGAATGGACTCATTTCAGAATTTAAAATTTGTAGGGATTTTAAAATATAAAACTTGAGACTTCAAATAAATTCTGTACAGTAGTTTTGCTTTCCAGGGTTTCAGTTATGTATAGACCAACATCCAAAAGTATTAAATGGAAAATTCTAGAAATAAATACTTCATAAGTTTTAAGTTGCATGTTGTTCCAGGTAGCATGATGAAATCTCACTCTGTCCTCAGTCAGGATGTGACTTATACTTCTGTCCAGCATATCCACTTGTGTAGGTCACCTGCCCATTAATCACTTAGTCTTGGTCTCAGTTATCTGATTGACTGTCTTGATATGGCAGTGCTTGTGTTCAAGTGACCCTTATGTTACTTACTAATGGCTCCAAAGTGCACCAATAGTGATGCTGGCAGTTCGGTTATGCCAAAGAGAAGCCAAAAAGTACTTCCTTTAAGTGAAAAGATGAAAGTTCTTGACTTAGTAAGGAAAGAAAAAAAATCTAATGCTGAGGTTGCTAAGATCCATGGTGAGAACGAATCTATCCATAAAATTATGAACGGTACATTGTCACAATTCTATTTTATTATTAGTTATTGCTGTTAATCTCTTACAGTTCAAAATTACAAGTTAGAGGAAAACCCAGTACATGTGGAGTTTGGTACTATCTGAGGTTTCAGACATCCGCTGGGGCTCTTGGAGCATGTCCTGTGTGGATAAGGGGGAGCTACTGTACTTCATCTTCCCAGCATTACATTCCCCCTGCTGATAAGGATCCTTCATTGGAAATGAGTGAGAAGCACTGATCATATGCTTCTTTACGGGAACATGTATCACCTTTTGACAGGGACTGTGTGGCAAATGGTTCATTCCTTGACAAGGTCAGGTATTTGTGTTGAAAAAAAAAAAAAATCTGTCTGCTCTGGTTACCAGGTATGTAGACGACAGAATGGTATTTTGTTCTGAAAACCGAAGAGCCAAACTTGTTTTCTTACCTTGAAGGATTTATCTCCTTATTTTGGAAGGAAAATAAGCTATAGAAGTGCCTAATTCTTAGAAAACAGCTGTGGGTTTATTGAAATACTTTAAACAGTTAAACATGAAAGTGTTACACATAGCACAGCAGGCAGATGGAAGCCTGGCCTACAAAATCTTGAAGCCAGGTGTTACTAAGTTAGAGCTTTGAGAGGACTCATTTACTTATCCAGTATTGAGTAAAACTGCATCCCACTGAGGTAGATACAAGTGGATCTCCAGGTAATTAATCTGTTAAATAGTGTTATTCAGTATTCATTTGCATGCCCAACTGTGACTACCTAAAATAATAATTTGGTCTTGGCATAATCAGTGTTTCTTTCCCCAAGAAAGATTGGGGAAAGATTGATTGAATAATAGTCTCTTGATTTTACTCTTATGTGAAAATCTTTTACATTTTTAATTTTTAAAATTATATATATTTTTGAATAGTCTCATACTGATGGGCATTGAATTGTTTCTAGTCTTCTGTTTACAAACAATGATTCCATAACTGACCCTTAACTCGTGTCATTTGAAGCACGTACAACTACAGACTAACTTCCTAGAAGTGGGCCGCTGGCTTAAGGGATATGTACATTTGTAATGAGCTCTACAGGAGGTGAACCAGTTTACGCTCACACCATCAATGTGCGAGAATTTTGGCAAAATCTGAATTAAGGTTATAGGTTTTCTTCCACCCCTCCTTAGCATACTCTTAGTTATATTTTAATAGGTATATTCCGGTAATGCAAACTAAACATTTTAGTGGGTTCAATCAGTTATTCTTAATTGGAGATGTGAAATGGAATCGCTAGTGGAGTCTTCGGAATACACATGGATTGGCCACACCCCATCTACTGAATCAGAATCTTGATGGGGCAAACTGAAGTAGGGCCTGGCACCTACGATTTGAAAGGCTGTATAGTCAATTCCTGCATGTACAACCAGACACCCCTTCTTGTGTTTGAAATAAACCAAAGAACTTGTGTGACGTTAAAGGGTGCTATAATGTTCATTTTGTTTAATTATTTTTTAGTTTTTTCAAGTTGTCAAATATTTAAGTACACCTGTGATTTTGGTCATACTTTTTAGTTTTTTGTAAACCAGACAATTTAACAACTTGATATGAGGGAAAGCTATTAGTATAATGGAGTTTTAGGACAGAAAGGATTTATCAAAACCTGTATCAAGGCTTTTAAACTGACTTTGACTTTTTTCTTTAAAATATATAGTATAACTTATAAGGCATATCATTTTAAAGTAAGCTTGCTGACAGTGTTCATAGATTTCTTCTCCTTAGGGTGAAGGGACTATGAGTTACGCTGTTTTAAATAGTGTAGGAGTCTCAAGCCACCACCAGGTGTCAGAATGCACTTACATATTGTCATATACTTCCTGAGCCGAAGTGTGCCATCAGGCAAATTCTGACTTCTGGTAGAGTTTCTAATAATATTCATACTATTTTGAAAGAAATATTTCAGTTGTACAAAAGAGTAGCTGTCAGTTATGTAGACATTAACTTACATAATTTTTCTTTCATTTCTAAGCCACTATTAAGTTGCTGTTTTGTGACAATTAGCACAATGTATCTCCTGAACTCAAATATAACAGGAACTCTGAAATGTATGAGAGTAATTCTACTTCAGGAAATCATCTAAATATCACCTTCTTATGAACATTTCTATTATACTCATAACTTTCTAAAATTTTAGAGTAGGAAAATTTAAAAGATATATAGTCTGTTTACTCTCATATGGGCACTGCATATATTATTGCATCATAAAGGTGCTTTTAAAAACTATGGATTCATTTTTCCAGAATGTGATATACCCATGTCCAGGAGTAAACTTCCCCTGGTTGAATATCGCTAAGTATCGTAAGAGTTATTTTGGGTGGGAGATATTCCTGAGGGAAGAGAGTTGCTCAGTAAATGGAATGGAGGCAGAAAAAAATGATTGAGAAGCATTAAATTCAATGACTTGCATTTATACCTGCTCAGTCTGCTATTAATAGTATGGTCCAGTGGGATCAGGAGCTTGAGGAGCACAGTTCTTGGAGCCTGGGTAGTCGTTTTGGAATTGCTGGATGTGTATTTATTTAAGGGAAGGTTCAAAAAAACTTTGCTGGAAAAGAAAGCCTAAGGTCAGAGCTAGAAAAACACCATATGAAATCAGATCCAAGGGGCATTTGCTTGGCCAAAAACAGAAGGCAAGGTTAGGGTAAGGAGCTGGGTAAATATAGGAGCAGGACTCAAAATTCTAGATTTTCAGGATTTTAGCTTTGACCAGAAACAGAATGCTCTTTTATTGGATGCTAGCTGACTGATACCTGGATAAATTTCTGAAGTTAAGGATGAACTTTTATGTAGTAGAGGGAAACAGACCTTGAATGAAGACTTTTAATGACAGCTGAAATCTCCCAAATAGTACCTGATATTCTGCAGAATTTAAGGAAATGGTATATCATATTAGTTATCCATTGCTGTATAACAAATTACCCCAAAGCATAGTGAATTAAAACAATAATTATTACTATCTCACAGTTACTGCGGGTGAGGAATCTGGGAATGGCTTAGTTGCGTCCTGTCTTGGGGTCTTTGACAAGGCCGCAATCATAATATCAGCCAAGACTTCAGTTATATCAGGACTCAAAAGGCAGACAGGGGAAAGATTCCCTGACAAACTCAGTCATGCGGTTGTTCGCAGGATTCAGTTACTTTTAGACTGTTGACCTGAGGGTCTCAGTTACTCACTGGTTGTTGGCCAGTGACCCACCCTTAGTTCTTTGCCCATGGTCCTTTCCATAGGGTAGCTAACAAAGTAAGTACGGTGGCTGTTTCTTCAGAGTGAGCAAGCCAGAGAGAGACAGAGAGAACAAGCATGATGGATTGTCACAGTTTTTATAACTTAATCTCAGACGTGACACCACATTTGCTGTATTCTGTTGTTAGAAGCAAGTCACTAGGTCCAGTCCACACTCGACTGAAGGGGATTATGATGGGTATGATACCGAGAGGTTGGGGATCACGGGGACTATTTTGGAAGCTGCCTACCAAACGTACTGACTGGTATCTCTTCTGATTAGATGGTCCCCTCACTATAGTGGTTGTTAAATACTTTTCATATCATCCTTGGTCTCATAATTTTTGTCAGGATTAGAGCTGAAATTAATATGAACTTTTTGTTTGTTTTCTGGAACAGAGTCTCATTCTGTTGCCCAGGTTAGAGTGCAGTGGCATCATAACAGCTCACTGCATCCTCAGACTTCTGGGCTCAAGTGATCCTCTTGCCTCACCCTCCCCAATAGCTAGTACTACAGGTGTGAACCATCATGCTTGGCTGATTTTTTTTATTTTTTCTAGAGATGAGATGATGGTCTTGCTATATTGCCCAGGCTAGTCTCCAACTTCTGGCCTCAAGTGATCCTCCTGGCCTGGCCTCCCAAAGTACTAGGATTACAGCCCTGAGCCAGCTTCACCCAGCACATACGAACTTTTGATATTGATGTTCTTCACAGCCAAATAATATATATATGTGGAAGCACACAAACATCCTACCGGACTACAAACTCCTTAAAGATAATGGTAGTGTTTGAATATTTTTCTCACGATTTTTTTTTTAGTACCTAACATAGTGCCAGGCACTCATTACATATTTGTTGAATTAAAGAGTTCATAAAGTATTTTATCAAGTTATAAATTAAAATGAAATCAGCTTCCTCTTTTGCTTTAAAAAGAGCAATGTAATTCCCAGATAAGAGAAGGATGCAGAGGCTGTAATATAAACCAGTCACCTCCCCCAAAATTCTGATAGACTTCAGTGCTTATGTCATTGCTAACATTCACCATTAGACTCTCAAGAATGTCAAGTCCTTGGCGTACTCTTAGGAATATTGTTTCGTACGCCTTCAGAGTCCTCCACTGTCGGACACGTTCGCTCATTCGGTGTACTGTGTCTTAAACCCAACACACTGAGCTGGAAATCATTATCTTCTGCCCTAAACCAGCTACTGCCCCCATCCCCACCCCTTCGCTTTATCTTTTACACTGTTTATTTCCCGGATTTCTATTTTTCAAACCTTAAGGTTACCCTTTTACCAAGTCGTATTTATTCTTTGTTTTTGTTTTTTTTTTTTTTTTACTAATTTTCCACCATAATCTCGTCTTACTGCCTTGCAGTAGAAAATAGTCTCCCTAAGGCAAGCTCTTTGCCCTCTCCATTCTCCACTTCTTAGCTAGCTGAGTCTTCCTTAAACCCTGATTGTATTGTGTCTCTTCCCGCCACTTAATGCTCCCGCGAGATAATCTTCACTCTTTAACTTGGCATTCATAGGCCCTGTCCCATTTCTTCCATTTTATTACCTGTCGGTCTTTGACCTGAACAGCCCACATTTTCATCTGCCTACCTTTCTTTGTGCTATCCTGTTTCTATTTCTCAGTTCAGATTTTTTTGGTTCTTTGTGAAGGATAAATCAAGGTTATGTAGGTCCAGATGCTTAATCCTTTTGAAACCTCTTTAAGAAAAGGAACACAACATGAAGAATACAGAATTAGGAACAGAGCTTGGAAAGGGCCCAAGAAAATGAGGAAACCTGCAGCTTAAGCTACATTAGATTCACACTGCATTAGCCTCAGCGCTTCCGTTTTGCTTATGCTTTAGCCAAAGGTTAACTTTACCTCCTCCGGGAGGCCTTCTCTGCTAACCCCAGCTGACACTGATATGCCTCTCAGTTGACTTAAGGATCTAGTCTTATGCCACTCTATAGTCTCCTGCAGTCTTACATTTTGAGTTTAGTGATTGCTGAAGAAATATTGTTTATTTCTTAATTAAACTATTACAAAGGTAATCACGTATAGTTCAGAAGTTTCTTACATACATGTCATACTTTAAAATAGTTGTTCATGAAATGCTAACCTACTATTAGAGCCCAGGTTAAGTTTCTGTTATGTACTGTGATTATATAAATTAAATTTCTTTGTGTCATATTATATGTTCTATGTTTGTATGTGGCATAGGCCTTATTTTTAGAAGTCAGATTTTATAATAATCATATGATCTTTTTAGTTGGTATGTAGTGGGTATGAAAACCGATTGTTGTAAGAAAACATTTTTATAAAATGCAAAAATCTTCCAATGATCAATAACTATACTAGTCAGAGAATCCTATGCTGAGATTTATTTATTCCTATTATTGTTATTCTTTAGATTTTGTATCTGTTTGTGAGAAACTTCTATTTTCTGTGTCTACTTTGCTGTTCCAGGACTCACTCAAGAAGGCCTTTTTAGAGTGAATGGTAACGCGAAGCTCGTGGAACAACTGCGACGGAAGTTCGAGAGCGGAGAGCCGGTGGAGCTCGGGAGAGATGGCGACATCTGCTCAGCAGCCAGTTTGCTGAAGCTCTTCCTGAGGGAGCTGCCGGATGGGGTGATCACCTCGGCCTTACATACTCGATTCATTCAGCTCTTTCAGGGTTAGTGTGGTAAATCCTTTTAGGAGTTAAAACAATTTTATTTTCCCGTGAAAACTAAGTTTTTAAATACTTAAAAGTTAAATATGAAAATAAGCTCTTAAATACTTAGTCTTTCCGTAACTACCGCCTTGCTATTTTACTCTAGGCCCTCATCTCCTACCTAAAATAATACTGAGTATGAAATACCATTATTAAGTGGAATTTCTAAGATCACTGACATATGAATACTTCAGTAATATAATATTGAGAAGCCCTGAGGCTTTTGGGTCAAAGAAATTCTTTTCTGACTAGTGACTGCCATACGGGGAATGAGAAGAAAAAGAAGAAGAAGAATTTAGAACAATATTAATCAAATTGTGGTTGGTTGTGACCTCCGAGACTGAAAGCTCTCTGGTGTGCTTGCTTTTTCTCATAAGCAAAATTGAGTCCTAAAATAATTGTCTTCGTTTTGTGAGGTAAAAATTGATGTATGAAGTGATTTTATAAGAAGGAATTCCTTTTTTAAGTGTAGTAATTATGGGCATAAACATTGAGTTCTCTTACTCAAACATTATTGAGTTTCTCTTACCATATTTAGGAAGGCCTAAATATGGTAAGAGAAAAATTATTTATCCTTGAAGAGCTATTTCTTTCCTTATTTTTCCCAAGTCAAAGAGAAAAGGGAAAAATGTATTTCTAAAGAGTATTAGTTGCCAGATTAAGGATGTTACTTAAGCTGGGTGTGGTGGTGTACACCTTTAGTCCCAGCTGTAGTCTCACACTCCCAGCTTGAGCTCAGGAGTTCAAGACCACCCTGGGAAAAAACATAGTGTAGCGAGACCCTATCTCTTTTTGTTTTTAATAATAAAAAAAAAAGCCACATTCCTGTACGGCAGTGGGATAAACATTCACATGTAGTAAAGAATGAGATATGTGAGAAGGCAAGAGAGGATGAGGAAGAAGGTGCCAGAAATACTTTACCCCACGAAAGACCATTTTCAAATATTAGGTAAAAGTGGTGAGATTGTGTTGGAAAATTACACTGATCACCCCACTGGGCATCCACTAGGGAGGGAGATCTCTCGGTAGCTCCCCAAGGCACTCAGGTCAGCAGTGCCTTCTCGCCTGGCCTCTTCTCACTCCTCCGCAGCTGCTGGCTACACCAGTAGTTCTCTTAGAAAATTACCCACATCTTATTTCTTTCTTCAGAGTTTCCATCTGGTCCTCGGGAAACACATGCACATCCTTGCTAAGTTCTTAAAACGGAGATCAGTCCCAGAGCAGAGCCCTGTTGTGCTGCCGCCCAAGGCACCTCTAGCCAGCCTGTCTGTGTTGGACTCTTTCAGATGTCTTGGACTCTTTCAGGAGTTTTGGACTGCTCAAACTCCCTGCATGGTTCTCTGATGCCCCCTCACTTGGCTTGGGGAAAGTCAGGGGAAGCATTTTATTTCTCCAACAACTCTCCCTTTAAACGAATCCTTACTCTCAAATCTTTAACTTCAAATTTTAAATTTCATGTTTCTGCTTAAATGTCCTTGAGATAGGTGATAGATGGATGGCCCAAGGCTTCCAGACCTGTTTTTGGTCTCACCTTAACAAGTTCTGTATAGCTATTCTAGTATCTCTTCGTAGAATGGGTGGGCCTATCACAACCTTTGTTTTTTATATCTGGGGCCTCAGCCCAAGTTGTGTTAATTTGCTAGACCTGTCCTAACAAAATGACACAGACTGAGTGGCTTAAACAAGAGAAATTTATTTTCTCACAGTTTCGAAAGCTGGAAATTCCAGATCAAGGTGCCAGCAGCATTGGTTTCTGGTGAGGCTTTCTCCTTGTCTTGCAAACGGCCACCTTCTTGCTATGTCCCCACATGGCCTATCCTCTGTGGGGCGCTCTCCTGATATTTCTTCCTCTCATAAGGACGCCAGTCCTATTGGATTAGGATCCCACCCTTATGACTTCATTTAACCTTAATTATCTCTTTAAAGGCCCCAAATACATTCTGAGGTACTAGAGGTTAGAGTTTCAACATATGAATTTTGGAGGAACACAATTCAATCCATAACAGTGATGCAACAGGAAAAATTGTTATTTTGTTTGTAATCTTATTTGGCCACTTTATTTTTAAAAAAATGATTTTCGTTTTTTGAAAAATGCATGATATAATCATAGATAACATAAAATTATTAAATATTGGAAATAGTGATACAATATGGAAGCAAAAATTACAGAATGATTTGTTCTGGTTATCTACAGTGCTTTGGCTTTCTGTGTCATTAAGTGACATTTGGTAAGTGATATATTTGAGACTTGTTAATCCCAGTGTTCTCTCTTAGATAATCTAATTGAAGTGTGAATAACTACTTGCTATTTTGGTTCCCCTCTGTGTAAGAGGCACACATTAGCTACATCTAGTCAGCCATTTTGGCCCCAGGTCTGTACTTTCTATTTTTATGATCTCAGGTGTGTTTTGGAAGTAGGTATGAATTGTAAGTGATAAAAAGATGGCAGAATAGGATCCATTTAATTTAGGATTAACTAGAAATGTCTTTATTTGAATGTTCCATATTGAAAAATTCTTCTATAATTATTTCTATCTTGTAATTGAGTATTTTTATTATTAGTACATTTAATATATACTTTTATTTTTTATTGTTATTAGTATATTTATTGTTATGACTTGGAATTAGATAAGTCTTTTTTTTTTTTTTAAGTACTTTCTATATCAGTGGTCCCCAACTTTTTGGCACCAGGAACAGATTTCATGGAAGACAATTTTTCTGTTGGGGGTGGGGTGGGGGGAGCTCAGGTGGTGACGCAAGTGATAGGGACTGGTTATAAATACAGATGAAGCTTTGCTCACTCACCGCTCACCTCCTGCTGTGTGGCCTGGCTCCTAAGTTTCATGGAAGACAATTTTTCCATGGCCAGGGGGTGGAGGGGGTGCTCAGGCGATGATGTGTGGCCCGGTTCCTAATAGGCCATGGACCAGAACGGGGCCTTGGCCCAGGGGTTGGAGACCGCAGTTCTCCATAGATACTGGATATACAAAGAAATAAAAGATTACACATCTTCATTTCAA
Organism: Avahi laniger; assembly: GCA_963575035.1. Classification (NCBI taxonomy): domain Eukaryota; kingdom Metazoa; phylum Chordata; class Mammalia; order Primates; family Indriidae; genus Avahi; species Avahi laniger. The sequence goes on from CAUYSK010037653.1 coordinate 25,758, forward strand.
GGGGTGTGTGATTTAATTGAGGAGGTAGAATTTGTGTTCTGTATATTCTGCAACGGTTTTTCAAATGAGCAATAAGAATGTCCAGCCAATGGTAACTGGGGTTGATATTTCAGCAAACTTCCCGTTGAAAGTTTGCTGAAATATCAACTCACAATTAAGGTTGATTAATAAGAGGAAGAGGTTTATTTACTGTGTGCACAAGGAGAATCACAGAGTGATTACCCAATATCCTGATGGGATCCAGATATTATTATACCCTCTTTTTAGAGGGGAGAAGGAGATGAGGAATATAGGTAATTCTGTTTAGGGACAAAAATGGTTGCTAGAGAGGATGAATGGCTGGGGAAAACATAGTGACTTGTAAATTAACCTGAGAGACACATATTATGCTTAAAATGATTTGGGCCAGGTCTGGTTGCATTTTTGATTTTCTTTCCTGCAATATAGTGAGATAACAGGGAAGAAAACGGAAGCTGGTGGTTCTTTTGATGGGTCCCTCTGATTATGTGGATAGTGGGAAAGCCCATTCCAAGGGCCTGTTGATCTGTAAGGGGCTTTAATTCAAAATACTCTTTATACCAAGGAGTCATATTCTTGGGTGAAGTTTCCTGAGCTCCTTCATAACTAACAAGGGGAGAAGGAAATCAATCTGGATGATGGTGGTCAGAATACATTTTATAGAACCAGTAAGATTGGAGTACGTAAGATTAACTAGGATGGTGAGGAAAACCTTTTAGGTGAGGAAAGAGCAGGAGCAGAAACACTAAGAATTGTCTGACAAAGCTATCTGTAGCTAAGAGAGATTTGCAAAAGATATGATCGAAAAAGTAAATTGAGACCAGATGGTACAGTGTCTTGAATATTTGTCTAAGGAATGTGTATTTATGTATAATTACTAAATTTTTTGAAGAAATAGTTCATGTGATAGAAGCAGTATTTTAGGCAGTGCTGTGTAAGGTGGTTGGATGGGAAGATGCTGGGTACAGAAAGAGTATCTAGAAGATTAACAGAAATCCAGGTCATGGTCCTAAGACCTGTCTAAGAGTTGGAAATGGAATTTTAAAAATTGTGGTAAATATACATAACATAATATTTACTATTTTAATCATTTTTAAGTAAAATTCAGTGGCATTAAGTACATTTGTAGTGTTCTGCAACCATCACCACTATCCATTGCCAAAGCTTTTTTTCTCATCATTCAAAATAGAAACTGGTAATGGGATTTTAAAGGAAGGTATGGGAAGAAAAAAATAAAAGTCTCAGGACTCCCAAAACTCATTCTGCCAAAGGGAGAACTGAGTCTGGGGACTTGACAAATGCAAGGACTGCCATGTCTCTGATGACCCCAGCACCGTGTGGCAGCAGATGGCCAGTTTGTCAGGCTGCTGTGAACGCAGTGCTAATACATCAGGAAGAAAGTTTTTTTTTTTTTTTTTCATTTCAGAATATTATGGGGTACAAAGATTTTGGTTACATATATTGCCTTTGCACCACCCAAGCCGGAGCTACAAGCGTGCCCATCCCCCAGACAGTGCACTCTGCACCCATTAGCTGTGAACTTGATCCAGGAAGAAAGTTTTGAGACAAGGTTTTAGTAGCACCAGGGAGAGCACCTTGCAAAGCTAATGCTTAGACAAGGCCTGGGGCAACTCTTATGCTTTTGTCTTCAGTAATTCAAATCTTCTCTTTTCCGTGCATACCCAGGGTGGGGCACTTTAAAATGCTTCAGCTTGTCAGACCTGATCTTTTGTCCTGAAAGGAAGAGACAGCCTTCCACTTTCTAGGAACCTTCTGTGGCTGACTAATACTCCTTCCCTACCTCCAGGTGAATTTGGTATTTATTCCAAAGGCTCAAATGCTGTTAAATTTGGTGGTGTCAATTTTGAATGATGAGATTCAGAAAATATGATTAAGTATGGAGTTTTCTGGGGGCAAAGCTTGAGAATAGCTACCTGGGAAGCACAGACTCTAAAGGATTAGGGCCAGTGCTCCAAAATGGAAAAGTTAAAGCTTCACTTATACAGGCAGAGACAGAGAAGTTTAGCAGGATTACAACATTTTTCATAGGAAAGCCCAAGGAAGCCTTGGGCTTCCATAGCAAGCCCAAGGAAGATTGCTTTAACATTCATAAGGGGAATATTATTTCTGGCACCTTTCAATATTTTCTAATCTGCAGTATAGGAATAAGGGAGTTAATCTATAATCAGAGAAGCAGAAGTTGAAGCTGCGTGCTACGTGACTGAGGCCACACAGTCACATTCCTGTCAAGGCTGTGATAATTTACAGTTCCAGCAGCTTTAGGTTTGAATTATTTAATTTCACAGGAGGATCTGATGATCTTTTAGGGGCTTTAGTAAGTGCCTTCCTCAAAGATCTAGCTGTTTTTATCAAAGAGGAGACATTCCTGATGTGGCATCTTGACAATTGATTCCTTAATAAAAATAATGGAAGTTAAAAGGGGAGGATTATTTGGAGGCCGTGATGAAGAACTTATTTTAAATGGACAAGTAAAATGAAGGTCAGTGCTTATGAGAGGGATTAGGGATCATCAACTGTCAAGAGTCACGAAGTCTGTTAATTTAGCAAGGAGACTTTATTTCTTTTTTTTTTTCTTTTTTTTTTTTTATTTCAGCATATTATGGGGGTACAGATGTTTAGGTTACGTATGTTGCCCTTGCCCCCCTCCCTCCCCCGGAGACTTTATTTCTTATAGAGGGTTGCAACCTGTAGTCTGGCCTTCCCGACAGGCTGGGAAGTGAGACAGGCACTTTAAGGGAGGGAGAAGTAAGACAGGAATTTATGTCGAAGAGATTGCTCAAGTATACATATTCAACAGGTTGCAGGGGAGCTATGAGTATTTATGAAGGAGAACCACACGTATGCGTGTTAGGTTTACATGTATGTGACATACATCCCATGATCACTTTGGGATGGAGAGTTAACATTTAAATGTATTATAATTAGGTCTTACATGTAAAAAGGTGAAATGTAGGACACAAGTCCTTTAACTGCGCATCTTTAGGAGACTGACCAGACCCAATCCACAGAAGGCAGTTGTTTATTAAGAAGAAACTCTTTAGGGTCCAAAATAACCGTCATGTCAGAACCATAAAAACAGGAGGAAGGCACCAGAGTCGGATGAAATAAGTGAAGAAGTCTTCTGGCCTTTTGTTCTTCTCAAGTCAGCCCTTGATAAATCTAGTAATGGTTAGTAAGGAGAAGGGAGGTAGAAGCAAATGGGACGTGGCCAGCATCTGCCCTGTCATGGCCAGGAACTTAAAACTTTTGGTGTCTTTTAGCTAAGGAGGGTCCATTAGTCTGTGAAAGGAGGGTACGACTTTTATTTCGGTCATCTGGATAAAGATGTGTATTTCATAGTCATCTATTTAGACTCATCAGTGTTTGTAATTCCGAGCATCAGTTATGTTTGGACAATATTATAGATACAAATAGATACTAACAATAAGCTAATTTTTTTATTTCTTTCATCACAATTTAAGTGCCTGTTCTATGCCAAGATTTTGCCCAGGTGCTTGTGTTTGATTTCTAACTCCTATTACAGCTCTTCCTACAAATATTTTGTAGGTAAAGAAAGTGAAGCTCAGTTACTTGCCAAAGAGCAAGAAGCTAGAATGAGCAGAGCTGGAATCTGCTGGGCTCTAAATGCCAAGCTTTTTCTATTATGCTGAGTGTATTAGTCAACTAGGGCTCCCATAACAGAATAACACAGACTGGGTGGCTTAAAAATAGAAATTTATTTTCTCGCAGTTCTGGAGGCCGGAAGTCCAAGATCAAGATGTTGACAGAGGTAGTTTCTGTTGAGGGCGCTCTCCTTGTCTTTAAGCTGGTCACCGTCTCACTGTGTACTCACAGGGCCTTTTCTCCATGCTGGAGCACTCCAGGTTTCTATTCCAATTCCTACAAGGACACCACTCCTCTCTGATTAGGAGCCCACTCTTATGGCCTCACTTAACCTTAGTTACCTCCTTGAAGGAGGACTATATCTTCAAATGTAGTCACATTGGGGGTTAGGGCTTCAACCTGTAAATTTTGGAGGTAGAAAATTCTGCTCATAACACTGCTTTTAAAAATTTACCAAATTTGATAAATGTTTGAAAAATAAATTAGTAAAAAGCCTAATTCTGTCTTCTCTACTGTTCTTTTTTTGCCCTTTGGGACTTATACTTTTTAAGCATCATTTTACTGTTATTTCTATGAAGTCTTGGGAAGAAGACTAGACAAACTCAAATGATAAGTCTGTCTCTTTAAATGGAAATTCACCCTTTTTTTTACTCCTCACCCCATACTTGATTTTAAACGGGACAGAAATTTTATAATAGCAGCTGTGCAAACAATATCTGAGAGTTAAGTGCCTGTGAGTTTTAGCTTATGAGCATTTGATAATTTAAACAGCAACTATTAATATTTTTCTTAAGAAACTCGTCCTAATAATAGGGGCATTTTAATCAGTACCATGGCTAATTGTAAAGAAATTTAATTTAATAAACTAGCTCACGCCTGAGCCTTGAGTTTCTTTCCACATTACATGAGGAATTCACTAGGTAACTTGGAGGTAAGCCTCTCTTTTTTATCCACACTATTATAATGCCATTTGTGATGTTTCAGGTTAGCTATAGTTTTGGCTTGCAGATTTTAAAAGACCATGTGAATAAATGCTGGCTAAATACTGGTTATTAAATGTCATTCCTTGAATAGCATGAGCTCCATAGGAAGCATATGACATATTTCCTCCCCTAGGTTAATTCCTTACTAAGAAGCTCCTTTTCTGTTGAAATTATTCAACCTTCACAAATCTGTTTCTGTGACAGACAGAATCATATTGAACTCCAAGTTTTAGTCCTTTCCATTTTCAGCGTGTGCCTTTTAGGTTTTCTGTAAGCAATGCCAACCAAATGTATAAACTACTCTTTTTGTTTTGTAGAGGCCTAAACTCAGAGCAAAATTAAAGGGTTAACATCTACCTATCTGCCCAAGATGCCAATAAGATATGCAAAGCTTCCACTGGAATAAATTGAAAATGTGGTGCCAGGAAACCCAGGTTTCCACACGTGACTCCATACATTTTGGCAACATTTAAGTTAGCCTGCCTTCATGCAGATCCATGCGACAGGAAAAATATTATTTTATTTATAGGCCCCCATGACCTCTGAGATTGTAGATCCTGATAACTGGACGATCTTTTCTTTGCTGATTACAAGTGTACATCTTTATTTTCCTTATGATGGCCTTTAACTCTGTGAGATAGCAAGTAGTGGGTGAGGTTGTGCAAGGCTGGAAAGAGAAGCCGTGACCAAGCACATTATTCCATGTAAGAATACTCATCTTGAAGTCCGTGGGTGCATGTCTGCACGTGCATATAGAAATTTGCTAGAATTCTTCATATTACTGTCATCTTTTGGGCTGTTCTCTTTGTCCTTGAGGGCTTATTCCTTTTAAAAAAAATTTTATATACACTCGTCTTCAATTGAAATAATGTCATCTTTAATTGAAAGATCTCCTCCGATGTTCTTGATTTTTAAAGTCAACAGAATTTCTTTATAGCAGCTTGTGTTTGATACATAAATTACCTACCATAAAATTGACCCTGTTAAAGTGTACCATTCAGTGGTTTTTAGTATATTCGCAGAGTGCAAACATCACCAAAGTTTAAGTTTAGAATGTTTCTGTGACCCCAGAAAGAAACTCGTTGCCTAGTACCAGTCACTTCCCATTCCTCCCTGCTCCCACCACCCCCAGTCCAAGGCACACACTAATCTACTTTCTGTCTGTATTGATTTGCTTATTATGAACATTTCATATAAATAGAATCACAAATATGTTGTCTTTTATGGCTGGCTTCTTTGACCTAGTATAATGTTTCAAGGTTCATCCTTGTTGTAGCATTATATAAGTATTCTTCCTTTTTATGGCTAGTTAATATTTTTATATGAATAGACCAAATTTTCTTTATCCATTTAGCTGCTGGTGGACATTTGGGTTATTTCCACTTTTTTGCTGTTATGAACATTTCTGTACTAGTTTATTTTGCCAACATAATGCTTTCATTTCTCTTGGGTATCTACCTAGTAATAGCATTCCTGGGTCATATGGTAACTTTATGTTTTAACATTTTGAAGAACTATTTTTCCAGGATAGCTGTACTATTTTACATTCCCATGATGCAATGAATGAAAATTTAATTTCATCAGTAATGAATGAAAATTTTAATTTCTTCATATCCTTGCTAACACTTATTTATGTCTGTATTTTTTATTTTAGCCGTCCTCATAATAAAAACAATAGAATTTTATAATAGAGGAAGATTATATACTTGAAAAAGAAAAATAGAGCAGAGAACTAGCAGCTCCAAGGCCAAGAAAATAATGTCTATTTGGGAATTTCCGAATGAATCATTGTGACCTGGGTTAAATCCTTAGTAAATTCTTTGTTTTTTATTAATGCTTTTATTCTAGAAGAGGAGAAGACATAATAGCCAACAATGAGTTATTTAAAAAATGTACACCTTACATTAGCAGAACGTCAACCCACATAAAATAAATACTGAAAATTTGTTTAATGAATATCAATTTGAAGGGATGCCAAATGATTAGCTTGTTAGCCACCTACAGCTCTGCCCTAACTCTATTAAGCTGTGTTTTGAACACCTGCTTTACTGAGCCAATGGAAATAATCAGGCTTTTACAATGAGTCCATAAACAATTTGAGGCCCTCGCGGGAGAAAGAGGACACGTATGAAATAGGCTTAAATAACTCTGGGCTTGGTGGTTTAACTCAGATGACACCAAGGCTCCTTACTTACAGCTGAGTATTTAATTAATACTGCCTAGGAGAAAACAACTGGTGTTAATATGATTTCAACTGAAACTACACACTTACTGTACTTTGCCCATTTAATATAGCACTAGATTTATGGAGAAAGCCAAGCTTTATTAGCTGGGATATTGCCCACATTGTTCAAGATTATCATATTATATTGTGGGAGGTTCCCTTTCGTATATGCTATGATTGCTTTTCCCAGTCTCCTGTATGCTTACATTCTCATACAAACAAGGTTCTTCAGCTATTAAATGCTTAAATGCTAACAGCTAGCCTAGATATGAGCTTCCAGTTTTGAAATTTAGTTAGAATATTTTATATTTTTCTTATAATTTTATTGGTGCCACTTGCTCCCACTGACAAGCATTCAGCACCCAGTAAATAAATGGCCACAAAATAAATTTGCTGAGCTACTGTTTAGGCATTATCAGGAGTTTGTTTTGGGATGTGGAACTGAAATGTAAAATACCACCTAATTCTTCGTTCTTTCTGCAGGCATTTGCTCTTGCTTGAACATGCAGGTTCTTTCTGGGGGCAGGAGTGTCAGTGTAAATACTGGCTACTTTGGCAGTGAATATACCTCTGCATTTTGCAGACTCTAATCAGAATGATAAGATAGGTAGTTTCATTAGAAATATCTAAGAAGAGACTGTAACTTATTAATTTTTATTAGTTACTTTATCATCCTGCCCTTTGAGAAATTTGTGTGAGGCCTTTGAGAACCTTGTCACAGTCATGGGTTGTGAGAGACCTATAAAAATATAAACCTTTCCTATTGCATAGGAAAACACCAATTCCATTAATCATGAGATGAAATTGTCTATGTAAGTTTCTTATTTCTCTAAAGAAGTTTCACCTCTGGAAAATGAAAGGCAGAGATAAAACCCAGTCTGATCCAGTGAGCAGACATTTATGATTTTTCCCATTCTTCTGTGAATGCATATTTAGAAAGAAATACATTTGTGCCAAGACATTGTTATAGGCTTTTATTAAAATGTTTTCCCTCAAATCTCTAGAACCTAAGAAGTTATAATTTATCACAAATGAATTAAGATTGTCACCCCCACACACACACTCAACAATTTTGCTTATTTATTGATTGAGGGAACATTTCTTAAACGTTTGCATGTATTAGATACTGCGTTAGGTGCTGCGTTGATGATGGCTACCTCTGTGAGAGTGCGCTGATCAAACCATGTGCTCCGAGAGTCAGACTGCTTGGATTTGAACTGTGCCCCAGCTATTTGGTAGCGAGGTGAATGTGCACAAGTAAATCAGCCTCTCTTCCAGTCTGGTCCTCTCTAACTGAGGATGTATTCAATTACTATTGCTGCCTTAACAGATTACCAGGAATTTAGTGGCTTAAAAACAATACAAATTTATTATCTCGCTGTTCTGTGGGTGAGAAGTATGTGAGCTCAGCTGGGTCTTTTACTCCAGGTCTCACCAGGCCGAAATCAAGGTGACGGCCTCGGCTCTTGTCTCACAGCTCTTGCCTGACTGTTCTGGGGAAGAATCTACTGCCAGACTCATTCAGCTTGCTGGCAGAATTCAGCTCTGTGCAGTTTTTAAGACTGAGGTCCCTGTTTCTTTGCTGGCTTGTCAACTTCTAGAAACTGCACACATTCTCAGGTTTGTGACCTCTCTTCATCTGTAAAGTCAGCAACAGCTCATTATACTATCTAATACTTTAGCAAGTTTTCAGAAATATTTTTGTGAGGCTTAATGAGAGGAGAAAAAAAGCTACTTTGATAAATCTGGCGCCATGAGGCTAGACATTTTGGTTGTTTTAACGGCTGGCCTTCTCATGGCTCTGAGGTATATCACGATAGAGCTTAGCATTTTGCCATTTCTTTCTTTTTTTTTTTCTCTCTCTCCTTGAGGCTAAGATTAGAAGTACATTATAACTTTGTGGCCATTGAAAAGTCCAGACATGTGACAAACACTAGGATAAATGTCAAGATTAGAGTTAGGTGCCATCTGTGATATATCCTGTGATACAGGTGCAACACTGCTGATTATGATCATAATCTTTTTTTAAGAAGAGCAAATATTTGTCACATGGTTCAGTGTTTGCTACTTAACCTGGAACAAAAGTATGGTACAGTCTTCCAAGTGCTGATTTCTCTGTACACTGTGTACACTGTGCTAGTTGAATGTTTGCGTTTTAGCTTGAGGTATGGGTCAGATTTAGCCAACGGCAAATGAAAGCTCTCAAGAAAACTTGAATAATTTGAAGCGATACTTTTCACAATGGAGAAAGGTAGTTCTTATCCTAGGAAAAGATTGATGTTAAAGAAAATGGTGACTGTTTCAATTAGGAACCATTATTCCCATCTCCAAGATTTTCTTAAAACATTTAAACTCATGAATTATTCTAATTTTTATTACAATTCTAGAAGTACAAATTTAAAACAGTCAAAAACTATTTTTATATACTACATACGCAGATACCTTTCACTTGTATTACTAAGGCCCTTCTGTGGAATTTCATTGCTGAGTATCCTTACTCTGTGACCACCAAATGAGCCTTTTCTTTAAATATTGTCTATAAATAATCTTATTCCTATATAATAACACTCTAAGTCTGATAGTGTGGACTAACTGGACTAAATTATTCTGTATTTCTTTAAAATATATTTGAGGTATAGATGTCACTTTACTCCTATGCTAGTTTGTCGTGCTGTATGTCTT
>CAUYSK010037656.1:0-11045 GCA_963575035.1 Avahi laniger
GTACACAAAGAGTGCAATGTGCACCACGCAATGGGATGGACATATTTGAAACCTGGACTGAGGGGGGGAGGGGGGGCAAGGGCAACACACGTAACCTAAACATCTGTACCCTCATATTATGCTGAAATAAAAAAAAAAAGAGAGAGAAAAAAAAAAGAGAAAAAAAAAGAGAAAAAAAAAAGAAATGACAAAGATAAGAGCAGAACTAACTGAAATTGAAATAAACAAAATACAAAGGATCAATAAAACCAACAGTTGATTCTTTGAAAAGACAAGCAAAATCAATAGATCACTAGCTAGAGTAACCAAGAATAGAGGAGAAAGGATTCAAATCTCAATTAGAAATGAAAAAGGAGATATTACATTTGATACCACAGAAATACAAAATATCATCCAAGACTACTTTGAAAACTTCTGTGCACACAAACTAGAAAATCTAGAGGAAATGGATAAATGTTTGGAAACACATAAACTCCCAAGCCTGAAACAAGAAAAAATAGAAATCTTTAGCAGACCAATAACAAGTAGTGAGATTGAAACAGTAACAAAAACCTCCCAGCACAAAAAATCCCACGACCAGATGTATTCACAGCCAAATTCTATCAGTCCTACAAAGAAGAACTGGCATTTATCCTACTGAAACTGTTCCATAACTTTGAGAAGGAGGGAATCCTCCCTAACTCATTCTACAATTTCAGTATCATCTTGATACCAAAACTAGAAAAGGACACAACAAAAAAAGAAAACTATAAACCAATATCCCTTATTAATATAGATGTAAACATTCTCAATAAAATTCTAGCAAACTGATTTTGGCTGCTCATCAAAAAAATTATCCATCACAACTGAGTGGGCTTCATCCCAGAGAGGCAGGGATGGTTCATCATATGCAAATCAATAGATGTGATCCACCACACAAAGGAATTAAAAACAAAAACTATGTAATATAATTTATCAAAGTTGATAATTGTACTTTAAGTAATAGAATATGCTTATTTTCAAGTAAACACACTGGAGTATTTAGGGTTAATAATTCATGATGCATGGAACTTATTCTCAAGTGGGCCAGGGAAAAAATATAAATAGAAGGAGAAAAGTAATAATGTAAATCAGGCAAATATTAACAGTTAGTGGATATGGGTAAAGTCTGTATGGGTTTTCTATGTACTATTTTTATTCCTGCAACTTTTCTTTACATTTGTTAATTCTTTTTAAAATAAAAACTTAAAGAAGAATTTAAAGAAGGAAACATTGGACTTGAACTACACTTTAAACCAAAGAGACTTAGGAGAAATAAGCAGAACATTCTAGTCTACATCAGCAGAATACACATTCTTTTCAAGTGAGCAGAAAAAAATTCTCCAGGATGTTAGGCCATAAAAAAAATCTTAAAAAAATTAAGAAGATTAACACCATATCAATTACCATTTCCAATCACAATGGTATGAAACTAGAAAGCAATAATAGTAGAAATTTTGGAAAATTACAAATGCATGAAAATTAAACACAATAAATTGAAAGGAATATTTATATATATCTTGACACAAAATAAAATGGACGCAAAACATAAAATTTGTAGGATGCAGCATAAACAGTTCTAAGAGGAAAGTTTATAGCAATAAAGCCCTACATCAAAAAAAGGTGAAAGATCTCAAACAACCTACTGTTATGTCTCAAGGAACTAGAAAAAGAAGAACAAGCTAAACCCAAAGTTAGTAGAAGGAAGGAAATAATAAAGATCAAGTGGAAATAAATGAAATAGAGCCTAGAAAACAATAGAAAACATTAACGAACCTGAGTCAGTTTTTTAAAAAAGATAAATAAAATTTACAAACTTTTAGCTAGAATAAATAAAATAGGAAGACTCAAGACCAGAATTAAAGAAGAGACATTAAAGTTGATATCACAGAAATACAAAATATTACAAGGGAGTACTATGAATAATTATACACCAATAATTCTTGGATTACCTGGAAGAAATGGATAAATTCCTATACACATAGAACTTAACAAAACCAAATCATAAAGAAGTAGAAAATCTGAAGAGACCAATAATGAGTAAGAAGATTGAATCACCAATAAAATCTCCCACCGAAGAAAAGCCTAGGACATAGAGATTTCACTGCTGAATTTTGCCAAATATTTAAAGAAGGACTAATACCAATTATTTTAAAACTATTTCAAAAAACTGTATTTTCCAAGGCCAACATTATCTTCACAAAAGCCACAGAAGGATGACACAAAAAAGAAAATTACAGGCCAATATCCCTGATGAACATTCATGCAGAAATCCTCAACAAAATACCAGCGAACCAAATTCAACAGCACATTATCCAGTCATTATGATTAAGTGGAATTTGACCCTGGAATGCAAGAATGGTTCAACATATGTAAATAAATAAATGTGATTTACCACATTAACAGAATGAAGGACAGAAACCATGTGATCATCTCAATAGATGCAGAAGAGGCATCCAACAAAATTCAACATTTTATCATGATAAAAACATTCAAAAATTTAGGCATCATGGGAATGTTTCTCAACACAATAAAGGCCATATATGACGAACCCATGGCTAACAGCATATTTAAAGGTGAAAAGCTGAAAGGTTTTTCTCTAGGATTAGAAACAATACAAGGATGTCCGCTCTCTCAATTTCTATTTAACACAGTACTGGAAGTCCTAGCCAGAGCAATTAGCAAGAGAAAGAAGTAAAAGGCTTTGAGGAGTGTCTCCAACATGGAAGACCAGAGACACCACCAGCCAGAGTGTCTCAGTAAGAAGGAGAACATTAGATGAAAGAGAAAAAATGAACAGACAAACAGATCAGATGGGGGTCTAAAGGAAGGGTGCCAGAACCTTTAGGAGACTCCACAGGAAGAAGTTTCAGAGCAGAACTGGAAGGAGAAAGATTATCAGCAGAGATCAACCCCCGAGAGGCTTGGAGACCAGTGAAAAGAGTAAGTGGAGCAGTTTGTTTCTCCCTCCCTCACATCCCTGACCTTTGGAGGATTCCTGAGCTTCTGGAGAGACCTTCTACACATATGAGCCCAGAGACTACTGCTGCCAGTGAGCTGGGATCTTCTTGTGGACAGGGCACCAAACTTCAAGTCCCCCCTGGGGCATTTCCCGCCCCACAGACCTGAGCCTGGACAGCAGGCACCATGTTGGTTCTCTACCCACCATTCCCCCTTGTCCTCCCCAGGGGACTTCAATTCCTCAGGTTTCACTTTGCTTGTTCTCACACAGATATTTCCAAACTCCAGCCCAGGCTGCAAGAACCACAAGGGTCCAGTGGGTGCCAGGTGATCTGTATGGCTCCAGAGCCCAGTCATTCTGGGAGGACTGTCTCCTGGAGAAAGGGATGGACATAACCAGAGTGCTAGCATTGCTCCATTCAGACTCTTTCTCCCCCCTTCATCCCCCCATGGCTGCCAAGAGAGACAATTGAACCACAACACGGAGGCTTTTACAAAGAACAGGGCTCAGACCTTTCCCTTTGGGATCCTGCAGTACAGCGAGGGGAGCTTCCTGCCTGCTGGCCCTCCTGGGTTCTGCTTGCCTAGCGACCCCATCAGAGTGGGTCATGCCCTGAGGCAGAGGGACATTGAACATGCTTGGCATCCCATGGGCAACTCAGGACCAGCACATTTTTCCATGGCATGTTCAGGGATTGATCTCTGGGACCCCAGAGAGAAACCCACAGTCCAGATCCCATATGCCCAGGTCTCGATCTTGTTGCACAGGGGCACAGAGGGGATATTTTTGAGTTACTCTCAGGATGCATGGGTGCCCACATGGGCAGATCAGCAGGGAGAGTGCAGTGTGGGTCATCATGCAGTGTGATTCTGGGGTACCCCTCCTCCCACAGGAGGGCCACAAGTCCCAGCTCAGGCTGGGATCCTGGGCAGGGAACATCCTGGCCTGCATCACAGTTGTAGGGGAGCTGGGCTGGCATGAGGTCCTACCAGCCAGCAGAGGCCCAGGACAAACTGTAGAATAGGGGAAGGTGGAAAGGAGCAAGGCCTGCTCCAGACTGCCTCATTGAGGATCTCAGACAGACCCTTTTCCACAGGCACACTTACTGGTTGAGTGGGGCTGCTTCAGCCCCTTCCTGGCAGTGTTAGCCAGAGGTGGGGAGGGGATATTTGACCCCAGCTGAAGCAGATACCTTTCCAGGTTTTATGGCGCTTAAGGGTAAGCTCACCCAGCCCAGTCCCACCCAGCCTCAGTCCCCCATCTGCCTCTGCTATGGTGGAGATTAAGGACTCACCTGGAAGTTCCAGGGCCCCACCCCCACCATCTGGGGCATTTGAGTGGTTCTTCTGAGCCGCTGGTCAGAGGAACAAAAAACATTGCAGCTGGTTTCTTCTGGCAAGCTCCACCTACTGTCAGGGAGGTCAATTTGCACACCCTTTACAGCATTCACTGACTCAGTTATACAGGATGTGGATAACTCTCACCCACAAGAACCACCTATGGTCTCAGAGATTAAACTGGGCATGCCATTATCTAAACAAAAGAAAATCCAAAAATAAGAAGCAACAGCTTCTCCAGATGAGAGGGAATCAGCAAAAGAACTCTAGAAGTATGAAGAATCAGATGGAAAGGGCACTCCCAAAAGGGAAAATCAGCTCTCTAGAAATGGATACCAACCCAAATCAGAATATGGAAATGACAAATGAAGAATTTCAAACATGGATTGTAAGGAAGCTTGATTAAATACAAGAGAAAATAGAAACCCAATACAAAGAAACAACAAAATCCAGCAGGAAATGAATGAAAAATTCACTAAAGAAATTGAAATACTATAGAAAAATGAAACAGAATTTCTGGAAATGAAAAATTCCTTCAGGAAATACAAAACACAGTGGAAAGCATTAAGGATAAATTAGATCAGGCAGAAGGAAAAAACATCAGAGTTTGAAGACAACACCTTCCAATTAAACAAGTCAGTCACAGAGATAGAGCAGAGAACTAAGAGGAATGAACAAAGCCAGCAAGAAATATGGGATGTAAAAAGGCCTAACAGAAGAATCATAGGTATCCCATACAAAATGTCATCTCTGAATACTATAAAAATCTCTATGCACATAAACTTGAAAACGTGGAAGAAATGGAGAAATTCTAAGAAACACATAACCTCCCTAGGCTCAATCAAGAAGAAATAAAACTCCTGAACAGACCAATATCAAGTACTGAAATTGAAGCAGCAATAAAAAACTTTCCAACAAAAAACATGTCCTGAACCAGATGGTTTCACACCCGAATTTTATCAGATGCACAAAGAAGAATTGATACCTATTATGCAGAAATGATTCCCTAACATCGAGAAGAAAGGAATCCTCCCCAACTTGTTCTATGATGCCAAAATCACCTTGATACCAAAGCCAGGAAAGGACTCAACAAAAGAAGAAATCTACAAACCAATATCCCTTATGAATACAGACACAAAAATTCTCAATAAAATTCTAGCAAACCAAATTTTGCTGCACATCAAAAAAAAAAATCCACCATGACCAAGTGGGCTTCATCCCAGCTATGCAAAAACGGTTCAACATACACAAATCTATAAATGTGATTCATCACATAAACAGAAACTGAAACAAAGACCATAGGATCCGTCAATAGATGCAGAAAAAGCATTTGACAAAATCCAGCACCCTTCAATGATAAGAACTTTTAACAAAACAGTCAGAGACAGGATTTATCTTAAAATGATAAAAGCCATATATAACAAACCCACAGCCAACATCATGCTGAATCAGAAAAAATTGAAAGTGTTCCCCCTTAGAACTGCAAACAGACAAGGTTGCCCACTGTCACCACTTCTCTTCAACAAAGTTCTGGAAGTCCTAGTCAGAATAATCAGGAAGAGAAGCAAATCAATGGTATCCAAATAGGGGCAGAAGAGGTCAAATTATCGCTGTTTGCTGATGATACCATCTTACATCTAGAAACACCCAAGGATTCTGTTAAGAGACAACAGGAACTGATAAATAAATTCAGCAATCTCAGGTTACACAATCAAGGTACACAAATCAGTAGCATTTTTATACACCAACAATAGTCAAGCTGCGAATCAAATCAAAGATTTAATATGTTTCACAATAGCAACAAAGAAAATAAAATACCTAGGACTATATTTAACCAAGGAGTTGGAAGACCTCCACAGGAAGAATTATGAAACACTGAGGAAAGAAATCGTAGAGGATGTAAACAAATGGAAAAGCCTATCATGCTCATGGATCATCAGAATGAACATTGTTAAAATGACCCTTAATATAGCCAAAGCAAGCTTAAGCAAAAAGAACAAATTAGGAGACATCAATTTGACTTCAAGCTATAATACAAGACTATAGTAACCAACATAGCATGGTACTGGCACAAGAATAGCGACATAGACCAATGGAAGAGGACTGAGAACCCAGATATAAAACCATGCTCATATTGTCATCTGATCTTTGACAAATCAGACAAAAACATACAGTGGGAAAAAGAATACCTATTCAATAAATGGTACTGGGAAAATTGGATAGCCACATGTAGAAAACTAAAACAGAATATACACCTTTCACCACTCACAAAAATTTATTCACTATGGATAACAGACTTTAACTGAAGGCATGCAACTATAAGAATTCTAGAAGAAAATGTTGGAAAAACTCTTATAGATATCAGGGTAGGCAAAGAGTTTCTGAAGACCCAAAGGCAATCACAGCAACAACAAAAATATGTAAATGGGATTTGATCAGGTTAAATAGCTTCTGCACAGCCAAGGAAGCAATCGATTGAGCAAAGAGACAACCTACAGAATGGGAAAAATATTTCCATGCTATACATCCCATAAAGGCCTAATTACCTGACACTATAAGGAACTCAAGCAAAACAGCAAGAAAAAAAATCAAGCAGCCCCATTAAAAAGTGGACAAAAGACATGAACAGAAGATTTTCAAGAGAAGAAAGACTAATGACCAATAAACTCATGCAAAAATGGTCAGCATCATTAATGATCAAGGAAATGGAAATAAAAACCACAGGGAAATATTACCCAACTCCAGTGAGAATGGCTTTTATCAAAAAGTCCCAAAACACGAGATGCTGGTGTGGATGTAGAGAGAAAGGAACACTGACACACTTGCAGTGAGACTACAAACTGGTACAACCTCTGTGGGAAGTAGTATGGAGATACCTCAAGGAACTAAAAGTAGACCTACCATTTGATCCAAAAATCCCATTATTGGGCATTTACCCGAGGGCAAAATGTCATTTTATTAAAAAGACACTTGTACTAGTATGTTTATTGCAGCACAATTCACAATCACAAACATATGGAATCAACCCAAGTGCCAATCAATATTTGTTGGATTAATAAAATTTGGCATATGTATACCGTGGAGTGTTACTCAGCCATAACAAATGGGGAACAAATACCTTCTGTAACAACCTGGATAGAACTGGAGACCATTCTTCTAAGTGAAGTATTGCATGAATGGATAAACACCCCACGTACTCACTATTGAATTGGAACTAATCAGTCAACACTTATGTGCACATTGAAAGTAAAACTCAATGGAAATCAAGCAGGTGTGGGGGGGACGAATTGGGTAAATGTACACCTAATGGGTACAATGCGCACTCTCTGGTGATGGGCACGCTTATAACATCGACGCAAGGTGTACAAAAAACAATATATGTAATTAAAAATTTTATACCCCCATAATATTCTGAAATAAAAAAGGAATAAAAGGCATCCAAATTGCAATAGAAGTAGTTTTGTTTACATTTCCCTAATGACTAATGATATTAATAATATTTAAATGTACTTTTTAGCCATTTCTATATCTTCTTTGGAGAAATTTCTGCTTCTTTTAAAAAATTTTTCTAAATTCCCCATCCAGCTTTACTGATGTATAATTGATAAATAAAAATAGTATACATTTATAGTGTACAATGTAATGCATTGATATATGTATCCATCCTGAAATGATTACCGCACTCATGGTAGTAAACATATCACTCACCTCACATAGTTATCATTTTGGGGTGTGTGTGTGTGTGTGTGTGTCTGTGTGTTTGTGTGTAGGATAGGGTAGAAGATCTACCCCCTTAATACATTTCAAGTATATCATATAATATTTTTTAAATTTCAGAACATTATGGAGGGTACAAAAGCTTTGGTTGCATAAATCACTTTTGCATTTCCTGAGTCAAAGCTACATGTGTGCCCATCCCCCAGACAGCATGCACTGCATTCTTTAGGTGTGACTTTACCCATCCTCTCCTCCCACTCCCACCTTCCTGACACTCTATGAATGTTACTTCCTGTATATGCACAATAGTGTTGATCGATTAATGTCAATTTAATGGTGAATACATGTGATGTGTGTTTTTCCATTATTGTGATACTTCACATAGAAGAATTGGCTCCAGCTCCATCCAGGATAATACAAGAGGTAGTTCATCATTTTTTATGGCTGAGAAATACTCCAAGATATACATATATCACATTTTATTAATCCATGCATGTATTGATGGGCACCTGGGTTGTTTCCACATTTTGCAATTGTGACTTGTGCTGCTGTAAACATTAGAGTGCAGATGTGTTTTATATAGAATGTCTTTTTTTCCTTTGGGTAACTACCCAGTAGTGGGATGGCTGGATCAAATGGTAATTCTATTTTTAGTTATTT
This sequence comes from Avahi laniger, assembly GCA_963575035.1. Classification (NCBI taxonomy): domain Eukaryota; kingdom Metazoa; phylum Chordata; class Mammalia; order Primates; family Indriidae; genus Avahi; species Avahi laniger. Next base: position 8,695 of record CAUYSK010037656.1, read on the forward strand.
GAGGTGTCTCCATACTAATTTCCATAGAGGTTGTACTAGCTTGAAGTCCTACCAGCAGTATATGAGTGTTCCTATCTCTTCACATCCATACCAGCATCTGTTGTTTTGGTACTTCTTGATAAAAGCTATTTTCACTGGAATGAAGTGATATATCATTGTCCTTTTGATTCAAATTTCTCTGATGATTAGAGATATTGAGCATTTTTTTCATGTTTGTTGGTCATTAATCCATCTTCTTTTGAAAAGTTTCTGTTCATGTCCTTTGCCCACTTTTTAATGGGGTTGTTTGATTTTTTTCTTGCTGATTTTCCTGAGTTGTACATAGATTCTAGTTATCAGCCTTTTGTCAGATGTATAGCATGGAAATATTTTCTACCACTGTGTACATTGTCTATCCACTCTAATGAATGTTTCCTTGACTGGAAAGAAGATTTTTAATTTGATAAGGTCCCATTTATTTATTTTTGTTGCTGCTGTTATTGCCTTTTGGGCTTTCCTCATAAATTCTTTCCCTAGGCTGATGTCTATAAACGTTTTTCCAACATTTTCTTCTAGAATTCTTATAGTTTCATGCCTTAGGTTTCAGTTTGTTATCCATTGTGAGTTGATTTTTTTGAGACATGTGAGGAGTGGATCCTGTTTCAGTCTTGTACATGCGGCTATCCAATTTTCCCAGCACCATTTATTGAGTAGGGATTCTTTTCCCCAGTGTATATTTTTGTCTGCTTTGTCAAAGATCAGATGGCAATATGAGGATGGTTTTCTATCTGGGTTCTGAGTTCTGTTCCATTGATCTATGTCTCTTTTCTTGTGCCACTACTATGCTGTTTTGGTGACTATAACCTTGTAATATAACTTGAAGTCTGGTAAACTGATGCCTCTCAATTTGTTCCTTTCGCTTAAGATTGCTTTGGCTATATGGAGTCTTCTTTGGTTTTATACAAATCATATAATTATTTGTTCTAGATCTGAGAAAAATGATGTTGGTATTTTAATAGGGATTTCATTGAATCTGTAGATCACTTTGGGTTAGTATATACATTTTAACAATGTTGATTCCGCTGACCCATGAGTGTGGTATGTTTTTCCACCTGTTTACATCCTCTGCTATTTCTTTCCTCAGTGTTTCATAGTTCTCCCTGTAGAGGTCTTTCACCTCCTTAGTTAAATATATTCTTAGGTATTTTATTTTGTTTGTTGCTATTGTGAAGGGTATTAAGTCTTTGATTTGGTTCTCAGTTTGACTGCTGTTGGCATATGTGAATGGTACTGGTTTGTGTACATTGATTTTGTAACCTGAGACTTTGCTAAATTTGTTTAGAAGTGGCGATAGAAGACACCTTGTCTGTTTCCACTTCTAAGCGGGAATGTTTTCAATTTTTCTGCATTCAGTATGATTTTGGCTGTGGGGTTGTAATATGTGGCTTTTATCATTTTTAACTGAGTCCTGTCTAGGTCTATTTTTAAGTGTTCTTATCATAAAAGAGTGCTGAATTTAACTCCAACCCAGCAGAAGAAAAGAAATAACCAAGATCAGAACAGAACTAAATTAAAATAATAACAAAAAAAACTATATGGAAGACTAATAAAACAAAACTTTGGTTCTTTGAAAAATAAAATTGTCATACCTCTTGCTAGATTAATCATAAGCAGAAAAGAAAGGACTGTAATAAGCTCAATCAGGAATGAAAAAGGAGAAATTACAACTGATACCATGAAAATACAAAATATTTGAACCAAAAGTATGAATACTATATGAATACTATGAAAATCTCTACACAAAGAAACTCAAAAACATGGAGAAACTGAACAAATTCTTAAAAACACACATTCTTCCTAGGTTCAATCAGGAAGAAATAGAATTTTTGAACAGACCAATATCCAGTATCAAAATTGAAACAGCAGTAAAAAATTTTCCTAAAAAAAAGTCCCAGACCAGATGGTTTCACCCTCAAATTGTACCATCCTTACAAAGAAGAACTGGTGCTTATCCTGCAGAAATTATTCCACAACAGTGAGAAGGAAGGAATCCTCCCCAACACGTTTTAAGAAGCCACCATCACCCTGATCCCCAAACCAGGAAATAACGCAACAAAAAAAGAAAACTACAGAGCAATATTCCTTATGAATATAGATGTAAAAATTCTCAGTAAAATCCTTTCAAACTGAATTCAGGTGCTTATCAAAAAAAAAATAATCCATCACAACTAAGTGGGCTTCATCCCAGAGATGCAGGGATGGTTCAACATACACTAATCTACAAATGTAATTTGCCACTAAATAGAAGTAAAAACAAAGACTATATGATTCTCTCAATAGATGTATAAACCAAGATCTTGGTGTAGGTGCCC
>CAUYSK010037659.1:0-12744 GCA_963575035.1 Avahi laniger
GGTTTTGGCCTTCTTCCAGAGGAGAGTGGACCCCACTGAGGGACAGTGCCTGCAGCTGCCGGGGCTCCCACAAGGTACCCCCTCTGTGTATCCCTTTATCCCCCAAGCAAGGTGCCTCACTACAGGGGCTCTCCTCACCCCTCACCTGAGACTGTGGGGACTCAGGCAAGCACTACATGTGGGGGTGGCTCCATTTTGTGTGTGTGCATGGGGGAGCATCCAAAGTCCTCGAGTCCCTGAGAACTAGGCCTGCATCAACCCGAGCCCCAAACTCTCAAGTCGGTCCAGAGCAGGGAGGTGTTGACAGAGAAGGCCCTGGAGGATGTACTGCCTCTGCGTTCCCCCACAAGGTTGTGCAGCACCTGCCTGCTTATATATATTTCCAGTAGGCGTGAAACTCCCAAATTTGAGGGAGAGTCTGGTCTTGTAACCCAAATGGGCATGTATTTGAAGCCAAGGGTCAAATCCCAAAATATTATTTACCAGATATGCTTTTGCAGAAAAGAAAGATGAAGCTGTTTTAGGCTAGCTTTAAATCTCCATATGTCTTTTAGTGCTTTGTGTGATGAGATATTTAAGAATCTGACCAGGCATGGCGATTCTGTATTCCTAGCACTTTGGGCGGCTGAGGTGGCAGGATTGCTGAAGCCCAGGAGTTCAAGATCAGCCTGAGAACACATAGTGAGACCGTGTATCTACCAAAGAAAATATAATATATATATGTATATATAAAACAAAAAATACCCAAGCATGGTGGTGCATACCTCTAGTCCCAGCTCCTTGAGAGTTTAGGGCAAGAGGATCTCTTGAGCCCAGGAGTTTGAGATTGCTGTGAGCTATGATGATGCCACTGCACTCTAGCCTGGGCAACAAAGCAATATTCTGTCTCCAAAAAAAAGAAAAAAAAAGAATCTGTAGAATCTGCTGCTCATTATGTTGGTGATAATGAAGGGATATAATATTAGAAGAAAGTTAAAGACTCTCTATATGTGTAGATATGATGATAGCAGCTAATATTTACACTCTAACTTGTGCAACGCACTCACAGCTCTGGACAGTTGACATTTACGTGTCTGTTAATATTCACGACAACTCTATTACACAGAAATTGTGATTGTCCTCAATTGACAGGTGAAAATAGGGTCAGAGAAGTTAATAAATATGCCCACACAGATAGTTAGCGTAGGACTTATTTGTAATGAATGTTTGCATTTTAGATTAACTAATGTGACCTTTGTTTACCTATCTCATAGATGACATCGAGTTGAAAACTGTGCAAAGAGCTGTGACAAGTTGCTTTTGTGATTACGGCTCGATTAATGAGTCTATCTACTTCAGTAACGCTGTGACTGGCAATGTACCTGTAATAGTTGGACAAAAAGTTACTACAGCTGAAGATAATAAGACATCTCATGGATTGGATGCAATCAGAGTAAGATTTGCATGAATTAGTGGATTATCTCTTTTTAATTTTTTTATTTCAAAATATTAAGGGGCTACAAATGTTTTTGTTACATGGATAGCTTTTGTGATGCTGGAGTCAGGGCTATAAGTGTGCCTATCACCTGAATAGTGTTCATTGTACTGTTAGGTAGGTTTTTGTCCCTCCTCTCCTCCCCCTATCTCCCTGCTTGATTTCCAATGACTTTTACTTCCCTCTGTGCACCCTTGTACCCCTTGGTTAGTTATAATTTATTAGAGAGTGCATGTGGTGTTTGTTTCTCCATTCTTGAGATACTTCACTTAGGATAATGGACTGCGGTTCTACCTAAATTGCTGCAAAAAGCATTATTAATTCATCTTTTTAAATGGCTGAGTAGTTCTCCGTGGTATACATATACCACATTTTGTTAATCCACTCATGAATTCATGAGCTCTTGGGCTGATTCCACATATTGGCAATTGTGAATTGTGCTGCAATAAACATTCAAGTGCAGGTGTCTTTTTGATAAAATAACTTCTTTTCCTTTGGATAGATACCCGGTAGTGGAATTGTTGGATCAAATGGTAGGTCTACTTTTAGTTCTTTGAGAAACTTCCGTATTGTTTTCCATAGAAGTTGTACTAATTTGCAGATCCACCAACAGTGTATAAGCATATCTTTCTCCCTGCATCCACACCAGCATCTATTGTTTTTGGACTTTTAAAATAAAAGCCATTTCTAACAGGAGTAAGGTGATATCTCATTATGATTTTAATTTGCATTATCCTGATGATTAGTGACACTGAGCATTTTTTCATGTGTTTGTTGGCAACTTGTCTGTCTTCTTTTGAAAAACTTCTGTTCGTGTTTTTTGCTCACTTTTTAATGGAGTTGTTTTTTTTTCTTGCTGATTCGCTTGAGTTCTTTGTAGATTCTGGATGTTAGCCCTTTAGTGCATGTATAGTTTGCACATATTTTCTCCCATTTTGTAGGTTGCCTAATTGCTTTGTTGATTATGTCCTCAGCTCTACAGAAGCGTTTTCATTTAATCAAGTCCCATATATTTATTTTTGTTGCTGCCATAATTACCTTTGGGGTCTTAGTCATGCATTCTTTGCCCAGGCCAGTATCTAGAAAAGTTTTTCCTACATTTTCCTCTAGAATTCTTATGGTTTCATGCCTTAGATTTAAGTATTTTATTCATCTTGAATTAATTTTTATGAGTGGTAAGCAATAGGGATACTGTTTCATTCTTCTGCATGTGGCTATCCAATTTTCCCATCACCATTTATTGAATAGGCCTTCTTTTCCTCAGTGTATCTTGTTTTCTGCTTTGTTGAAGATCAGTTGGCTATAGGTAGACTTTTTTATATTTGGATTCTCTGTTCTGTTCCATTGGTCTATGTCTCTATTTTCGTACCAATACCATACTGGTTTGGTTACTGTAGCCTTGTAGTATAGTTTAAAGTCTGGTAATGTGATGCCTCCAGATTTGTTCTTTTTGCTTAGGATTGCTTTGGCTATTTGGGCTCTTTTCTGGTTCCAAACAAAGCATAGAATTATTTTTTCTAGATCTGTGAAGTATGACGTTAGTATTTTGATGGGGATTGCATTAAATCTATAAATCACTTTGGGTAGTATGAACATTTTAACAATGTTGATTCTACCTATCCATGAGAATGATATGTTTTTCCATTTGTGTCATCTGTGAATTATTTCCTCAATGTTTTGTAGTCCTCCTGTAGAGATCTTTCACCTCCTTGGTTAAGTATATTCCTAGGTATTTTATTTTATTCGTAGCCCTGGAGCTTCCAGGTGAGTCCTTATTCTCCACCACAGCAGTGGTGGGTGGAGGAGTTAGGCTGAGGGGGACTGAGTCCAGTGAGCCTGCCTTCAGGCTCCACAAAAGGCAGTAAGGAAACTTTCTTGGCAGAGGTTGAGGGTCGGTTCCCAGGCATTGGGAAAGCCACCAGGGAGGGGCTAAAGCAGCCTTGCCAAGCCTGAAAGTCTGCTTGTGGGTGTGGGGCCATCTGAGATTCACAACGTGGCTGTCAGGAGTGGGTTTCCCTCTTCTTCCCCCTCCTCTGCCCTGCAGTCTCCTTCTGGCATCTGGCCACAGGCAGGAGTTTGAACTAACTGAGCTCACCAACACTGATGCTGCAGGCTGGGAGCTTCCCTGTCCAGGATCTTGCCCCCAGCCTAGAGTACAGCTTTCTTATGGAGGGATGTATGCTCCACTAGTGTGCTGTGGCTGGGATCCACACTGCACTTTCCTTTCAGTTCTGCCCACATGGACTCCTTTGCATCCTGAGATTAGTTCACAAATCTCCCTTTTGTGCCCCTGAGCAACACAATCGAGACCTGGAGGTATGGGATCTGGCCTGTGGGCCTGTCCCCAGGTCCCCAAGTTCAATCCCTGACTGTGCCAGGGAGAAGCATGAACATCCCGAGTTGTTCATGGAGTGCTCTAGCAGGTTTGATGTCCCTCAGCTTCAGGGTTTGCCCTGCTGTTCTGGAGCAGCCAGGTGAGCAGCACCTCGGAGGGATGGCAGGAAGGGATCTCACAGTCTGAGCATCCCTTGGCCTGCTGCACATCTTTAAGAGGAAAGGTGTGAGCCCCACTCTCTGTGGACGCCTCAGTGTGGTAGGCACACCAATAGAGGGGAAGCAGGCACTTCTGAGAGTCTCAGCTCAGTCATACCTCTTGGCAGTATCAGGTGGGGGAGGGGCAGGGAAAGAAAAGAATCTGGTTTGGAGGATAGCTAATACTCTGGTCATCTCTGTTCCTCTCTCTAGATGGCAGCCCACCCAGAATGTCCACGCTCTGGGGTCATACAGATCCCCTGGGATCCACCGGCCCCTTTGGCTCAGGCGGTCTGGACAGGAGTCAGGAAATGTCTGTGTGGGAATGAGCAAGACAAAAACTGAGGAGCTGAAGCTACTTGGGAAGGACAAAGATGCATAGTGGGTGGAGAAGCAATATGGCGCCTGCCGTCTCAGCTCGGGTATGCGGTGATGGGAAGTGACCCCAAGGGGCCTAGCAGCCTGGTGCTTTGTCCTCATGAAGCTCCCAGTTCACTGGTGGCAGCAGCCCTTGGGCTCATGAGGGTAGGAAGGCTCTCCAGCAGTTTAGGAGCCCACTGACTTCCAGAGCTGTGAGGGAAGGAAAAACAAGACCCCCACCTACCCTTTCTGCTGGCTCCAAGCCTCTTGGGGGTTGATCTCTGCTGATATCTTGCTCCTTCTCATTCTGCTCTGCGACTTCTTCCTGTGGAATCTCTGGTTCATTCTGGCACATTTCCCTCAGAATTACATCCGATCTGTGTTTTTGTTGTTGTTGTTTTGTTCTTTTATCTAAAACTTTTTCTTCTTTCTGAGACGATCTGGGAGCCAATGTCTCTGGTCATCCATCTTCTTTTCCCTGGAGCTACCATATATAAAGTCTGTCTCTTATCCTCTTTCAGTCTTTCCTTTCTTGTATTAATCCAACACCCTAATGTGACCTATAGAGTGAATGTAGATTGGAATTTGAAGTCTCACTCCCCTAAAGCTGTAGGCTGTTCTGCTCTAATATTTGCAGTGATTTCTGTTTTAAAATGTAACAATTGTTTCTCTGTTCTTCTTGTATGTATACAATATGGTTAAAAATGATAATCATTAGACTCTATGTAATCCTACACTTCCTTTTTTCAGATAAAAAAACATTTTCTTTAGTATACATTCATAGTAGTGGAATTACTATGTCAAATGATGTGAATTTTAAACATTTTATTTGATTTACATTTTTTCATTTTCTTTCCTTTTTTAAAATTTTAATAGATTTAGATGGTACAAGTTGAATTGTTACATGTATATATTGTATACTGGTAAAGTCTGCACTTTTACATTTTAAACATTTTAAAACAATATTATTGAGGTATAATTTACATACCACAAAGTTCTCTTAGGAGTATAGTTCAATGACTTTTGTAGATTTACAGAGTCTGGAAAATATCACCTCAGTCCAAATATTAATATTTATCATTTCAATGGCTATTATCAAATTATCCTTTAGTTATATTATACTAACTGATTCTCTCAGCACTGGGCTCTGATACTGCCTGTTTGTCCATATTGTCAAGGGGAGAAATATTATGTGGAATCTTTGCACATATGAGAATTGAAAACCAGTTTCATGATTTTATTTGAAACTTCTTTAAATCTTAATGAAATTACATTAATTTTCTTTACTTAGAGTTATTTATACAATAGGGACATTACAGCTATTACTATGTTAGTAAAATTAGATCTTTCCTAAGAAAATTAGTATATGAAGTCTTCTGTATTATTTTCTCCAATACCATCTTTTTTCATTGTTTTATGTGTTTAATATATGTACACGTTTATAGAGATATAATTCATATACCGTGCACTTCACCCATTTAAAGTATACAATACAATGTTTTCTTAGTTTGTTCACAGATTGTGCAACCATCACCACAAACAATTTTAGAACATTTTCATCACCCAACAAGGAAGCCCCATAACAGTTAGTAATCATTCCCTCTTCCTCCTCCCTTCTTCACATATCCTCCTCATCGCTCCCACCCAACCCCAGGTGATCACTTATTTACTTTCAGTGTCTATGTATTTGCCTATTCTGGACATATTAAAAATATTCCTCCTATCTAACTGTAATTATATATCCTTTGACCAATATCTTCCCATCCCTCCATTCCCTGTAAACAGCCAAGCTTCTGGTAACCACCATTCAACTTTCCACTTCTATGAGTTCAACATTTTTAGATTCCACATGAGTGAGATAATACAGTATTTGTCTTTCTGTCTGGATTATTTCACTTAACATAATGTTCTCCAGGTTTATCCATGTTGTTGCAAATGACTGTATCTCTTTCTTTTTTATGGCTGAATAGTACTCCATTGTGTGTATATGCCATATTTTCTTTATCCATTAATTTCTCTTTTTTCTTATTTTAAGTTGTTTATTGTAAGATAATTTACAAATATCTTGCTGTCTTCAGTAATTCAAACAATGGAGCAACAACTTCTTCTGACAAAACAGCGGTAAGTTAAAAACAAGTCAGCTACTTGAATTTTCCTTCTTTACCTCTTATGTGAGAATGGAACTTGATTTTCATGAATCCAGAGCTGCAGCACCAGAGATAATTTCAATCAACTCTTTTGTGATGATGACTTGGCGGGTGCAGTTGAATGTCTAAGTCAATTTATCAATCATCTCAGAAGCATTCTTGCTGGTGTTGTCCATGGCTGTCATCCTAGCACTCTGCTCACTGGTGGTAGATTCCTTCAAAGAGTAGTAGATGATGTTAGCCAGATTGTATTCTTGGTAATTTTGCAGCACGTGAGCATCAATATCATTGTAGATACTCATACTCGCAGCACTTGCAATGGTATTAAGGGAGAAGATGGATTTCTCTTCTGTTTTATAGGAGATGACAGACCTGAACCGATTGAAGATGATAGAGACTTCATCAAACTCATATCCAGAGTGTAATAACTCAAGGGCAATGACCGACGCATCTCCAAAAGTAGGGGGCTTTCTTCCCACTTCTTTGAATGTCACCAGAAATTGGTCAGAATGAGTCCTGTGAAGTATGCCCCTGATTTTATTGCCAATTCCAACAATCATAATTTCTTTTCCAGCCACTGTGAATGTAGCCACCTCACTTTTCATCTGCTTAGCAACTGAGAAATGGATAGCACCACAGAGTCCTCTATCTGAGGACACACCTATAAGGAGGTGCTTCTTTTTGTCTTCAGGCACCTTAATATCAGCTTTTTCATATAGAACCAAAGATCCTATTCCGTGCACTCGAGCTGGTTTCAGCTCCCTCTCAGCTCGGGCATATTTTGCTGCTGCTACCATTTTCATAGATTTGATAATTTTCTGGATGTTTTTGGTGGACTTCAGTCGCTTGGTAATATCTTTCAAAGTTACCATATTTTGAACTTGGGCGGCCGCAAGGCCCAGGCTGAGACCCTGGCGACGCCTGCCCAAGACAACATGGTGACAGCAGCTGTGCTGAAGGTCGGTCAGATAGGCATCCATCCATTCATTTCTTGAGCGACATTTAAGTTGATTCTATATCTCAGATATTGTGAATAGTGCTGCAATAAATATGGGAGTACAGATGTGTCTTTGACATACTGATTTCATTTCCCTTGGATATATACCCAGTCATGGAATTGCTCGGCTACTTGGAATCTTTTGTGGTTTCATACAAATTTTAGGATTGCGTTTTCTATTTCTGTGAAGAATGTCATTGGTATCTTGATAGAGATTGCATTGAATCTGTAGATCACATTGGGTAGTATAGATATTTTAACACTGTTTCTTCTTCCAGTCCATGAACATAGGATTTCTTTTCACTTATTTGTGTATTCTTCAATTTCTTTCATCAGTGGTTTATAGTTTTCAGAACAGAGATTGTTCACCTCTTGGTTAAATTTATTCCCAAGTAGGCTCGGTGTGGTGGTTCATGCCTGTAATCCCAGTATTTTGGGAGGCTGAGGCAGGAGAATCACTTGAGACCAGGAGTTCAAGACCAGCCTGGGCAGCATAGTGAGACCATGTCTCTACAAAAATTAAGAAAAATTATCTAGGCATGAGAGTGTGCACCTGTAGTCCCAGCTACTCAGGAGGCTGAGGAGGGAGGATTGCTTGAGCCTAGGAGTTTGAGGCTGCCTTGAACTATGATGGCACTACTGCACTCCAGCCTGGACAACAGAGCAAGACCCTGTCTCTAAAAAGAAGAAAAAAATTCATCCCTAAGTGTTTTATTTTTGTGTAGCTATTGTAAATGAGATTATTTTCTTGATTTTTTTTCCAGCTGTTTCACTACCAGTGGACAGAAATGCTATGATTTTTGTAGATTGATTGTGTATCTTGCAACTTTACTGAATTTGTTTATAGAATCTAATAGTTTTTGGTGGAGTCTTCACACTTTTGTACATATATAAGCATGTTGCCTGCAAACGGAGCAATGTAAATTCTTCCTTTCCCATTTGTATGCCTTTTATGTCTTCCTCTTGCCTAATTGCTCTGGCTAGCACTATGGGGACTGGAAGTGGAAAAAGTGGGCATTTTTGTCTTGTTCCAGACCTTAGAGGAAAAGCTTGGAACATTTCCTCATTCAATATGATGTTAGCTGTGAATTTATCATATTTATGGCATTTATTGTTTTGAAGTACATTCTTTCTGTACATAATTTGTTGAGTTTTATCAGAGGGATGTTGAATTTTGTCAAATGCTATTCCAGCATATAATCAAATGATCATATAGCTTTAGGCCTTTATTCTTTTTTTTTTTTTTTTTTTGAGACAGAGTCTCCTCTCTTGCCTGGGCTAGAGTGCCGTGGCGTCAGCCTAGCTCACAGCAACCTCAAACTCCTGGGCTCAGGTGATCCTCCTGCCTCAGCCTCCCAGGTAGCTGGTACTACAGGCACGCACCACCATGCCCGGCTAATTTTTTCTATTTTTAGTTGTTTGGCCAATTTCTTCCTATTTTTAGTAGAGACGGGATCTCGCTCTTGCTCAGGCTGGTTGCGAACTCCTGAGCTCGAACAGTCTGCCCGCCTCAGCCTCCCAGAGTGCTAGAATTACAGGCGTGAGCCACCGTGCCCAGCCTAGGCCTTTATTCTTTAATGTGATGTTCATGTTTATTGATTTGTGTATGTTGAACCTCCCTCACATCCAGGGAGTGAATCCTGATTAATCAGGGTGGATGATCTTTTTAATGTGCTGTTGAATTCAGTTTAATAATTTTTTTTTTTTTGAGACAGAGTCTCACTTTGTTGTCCTGGCTGGAGTGAGTGCCATGGCATCAGCCTAGCTCACAGCAACCTCAGACTCCTGGGCTCAAGTGATCCTTCTGCCTCAGCCTCCCGAGTAGCTGGGACTACAGGCACACACCACCATGCCTGGCTAATATTTTTTCTATATATTTTTAGCTGTCCAATTAATTTCTTTCTATTTTTGGTAGAGACGGGGTCTCACTCTTGCTCAGGCTGGTCTCGAACTCCTGAGCTCAAACAATCTGCCCGCTTCGGCCTCCCAGAGTGCTAGGATTACAGGCGTGAGCCACCACGCCCAGCCAATAATATTTTTTGAGGACTTTTGCATCTATGTTCATCAGAGATATTGGCCTGCAGTTTTCTTTGTTTATTATTTACTTGTCTAGTTTTGATATCAGGGTAATGCTGGTGTCCTAGAATGAATTTGTAAATATTCCTTTCTTTTCAGTTTTTTTTTTTTTTGGAATAGTTTCTAAAGAATAGGCATTAATTCTTTTGTATATGATTGGTAGAATTCAGCAGTGAAGCCATCCAGTCCTGGACTTTTCTTTCATGGGAGACTTTTTATTGCTGAATAAATTTTCTTCCTGGTTATTTGTCTGTTCAGATTTTCTGTTTTCTTCATAATTCAATCTTGGTAGGTTATGTGTTTAGGAATTCATCCAATTCTTCTAGGTTACCCACTTTGTTGACATATATTTGTTCATCATAGTCCCTTAGGATGCTTTTTATTTCTGTGACATCAGTTTTAATGTTTCCTTTATTATCTTCTATTTTATTTATTTGAGTCTTCTCTTTTTTAGTATAGCTAAAGGTTTGTCTATCTTGCTTCTTTTTTTAAAAAAAACTATTTTGTTTATCTTTTGTGTTGCCTTTTCATCTCTATTTCATTTATTTCTGTTCTAAACTTTATTATTTCCTTCCTTCTCCTAATTTTGGATCAAATATTTTGTTGTTTTTTAGTTATCTGAGGTGCAATATTAAGTTGTTTATTTGATATTTCTTCTTTTTGATGTAGGTGTTCATTGGTATAAACTTCATTTTTAGAACTGCTTTTGATGTATCTCATACATTTTGGGGTGTTGTGTTTCCATATTTGTTTGTCTCAAGAAATTTTTAAATTTCCTTTTGAATTTCTTTATTAGCCCATTGGTTATTTAGGAGTATGTTATTTAATTTCCATGTATTTGTAAAGTTTCCAAAGTTTCCAAAATTCTCCTGATTTTGACTTCTAGTATTATACCATTATGGTCAGAAATGATACTTAATGTAATTTCAATCTTCTTAAAATTCTTGAGACTTATTTTGTGATCTCATATGATCTATCTTGGAGAATTTCCCATGTGCAGTTGAGAAGAATATGTATTCTACATTTGTTTCATATAATGTTCTGTTAATGTCTGTTAGGTCCATGTGATCTAGAGTTCACTTTAAATCCAAAATTTATTTGTTGATTTTCTGTCTGGATGATCTCTCCATTGCTGAAAATGGGGTGTTGAAATCCCCGACTATTATAATATTGCTTTCTATGTTTCCCTTTAGATCTATTAATATTTGCTTTATATATTTAGGTGCTCCTGTGTTGGGTTCATATATATTTAAATTATCATATTGACCCCTTCATCATTATATAATTACCTTCTTGTTCTCTTTTTACAGTTTTTGATTTAAAGTCTATTTTATTTTATATAAATATAGCTATTCCTATTTTCCTTTGATTTCTATTTACGTGGAATATCTCTTTTCATCCTTTCACTTAGTCTATGAGTGGCCTTTAAGGAGGAGTGAGTCTCTTATAGGCACTTTATAGTTAGGTCATGTTTTCTTATCCATTCAACTACTTTAGGTATTTTAATTGGAAAACCGAATCCATTTATATGTACAGTAATTAGTGATAAATAAGAATTTACTATTGCTATTTTTTTATTGTTTCCTACTTACTTTGTAGACCTTTTCTTCCTTACTTCTTCCCTTACTGTCTTTACATTGAGGTTAATTTTTTTACTAATGCTGTGTATTGATTTATTGAATATTATATTTAAGGTATCTATTACAGGTTTTTTTCCTTCATGATTAACATGAAGCTTACAAAAACATAGTTATAACAGGTTATTTTAAGCTGATAACAACATAACTTTTATTACAGAATGAAAACATTCTACTCTTTAACTTCATCCCCTATTTTGAATTTTTGATTTTACAATTTACAACTTTTTATATTGCCGTTCAGTTAACAAATTATTGTAATTATATTTTTACTACTTTTCTCTTTTAACTATCATACTAAAGATATAAGTGATTTAGATACCACCATTACCTAATTAGAGTATTATGAATTTGTGTCCTTACTTTTATCAGTGAGTTGTACACTTTGAGATGTTTTTGTGTTACTCATTAGTGTCCTTTTCTTTCTGCTTAAAGAATTCTCCTTAGCATTTCGTGTAAGACGGTTCTAGTCGTGGGAACTTTCTCAGCTGTAGTTTGTCTGGGAAACTTTATCTCCAATTTTTATCTCCAATTTATTTCTGAGTACATTATTACTATTTATCAGATTTTTCCTTTGGTACTTTGAATATATTATCCCACTCTCTCCTGGCCTGTAAGGTCTCTGCTGAGAAGTCTCCTGCTGGGCATATCGGAACTACCACATATGTGATTTGCTTCTCTTCTCTTGCTATTTTCAGGATCCTTTCTTTCTCTTTGGTCTTTGACAATTTGACTACAATATTTCACGGGGTAGTCTTATGTGCACTGAATCTGAATAGGGACCTCATTCCTTTCTGTACTTAAATATATGTATATCTTGCTCCAGGTTTGGAAAGTTTGTTGATATTTATTTCTTTAAGTAAGCTTTCTACCCCTTTATTATTCTCTACTTACTGTTTAACATGAATGACTCATAAAATGGCCATTTTGATATCATCCCATATATCTTGTAAGCTATTTTCATTCTTTTTCATTCTTTTTTCTTTTGTCACCTTTGTGTATTTTCAAATAACTTGTCTTCAAGTAAACAGATTCTTTCTTCTGCTTGATCAATTCTGCTGTTGAGCCTCTCTATTATATTTTTCATTTCCTTTGCTGTGTATTACTGGTTCAGGTTTTCTATTTGATTTTTTAATTATTTCCATTTCTCTGCTAAATTTCTGAATTGTTTTTCTGCATTTTGAGGAAGTTTGCCGAGCATCCTTAAAACAGATATTTTGAATTATTTGTCACAGAAATCATACATTTGCTTCTCTTTGGGGCCAGTCACCAGTACTTTCTTTTATCAGTACACCAGTATTTTGTTTGGTGTCATCATGTTTTCCTGATCGTTCTTGATCCTTGTGATCATGTGTTGATGTATGCGTATCGAAGAAGTAGATGTTTATTTCAGTCTTCACAGTCTGGCTTTACTGGAGACATCTTTTAGCAGTAAGCCTGTCAAGAAATTCTGGACAGATCTTGTTTTGTGGTCCCTGAGCCTGTGAACACTGTAGCCATTACAGCACTAGGAGGCGCTGT